>JAOXNN020204489.1:0-21379 GCA_028571205.2 Hydropsyche betteni | reverse complement strand
CTGTTTGATGTCTTAGTAGAAGGGGAGGTACATCTAATGTCGAGGAGCGTGGAGATGCTGATGAAGTAGAAGGTAAGGCCGACTGCGATCCCGATGTATTTGCCTATGGTACTGCCGAGACCCATGGATATCTTAAATTAATAACAAAGATAGGGTAGAAAGCATTTAATGACAAACTGTTGATTCATAATGATCGATAGGTTGAGTTGATGTACAGACCAATCACATACTGTTTGATTTTGGAATTCAAATACAGAGCAACTGCCCCCATATCTTCAGATATTGATTTAACTGGATATTATCCTCTTATTTAATTTCAGATAGATTGGTATCGCTGCTTATATCTATTAATTACCAATACATTTAAAATAATTTGAGAACTTTCATCCCATCGTAAATCTATCAGTCATTCGATATATTGCTTTCCTACTTTTATTGCTTTTCTGCTTATATTTATTTGTATCGTTTGATAACCTCAGTGTGGAAGTCAGTTAGTTACTGCTTAGACATCATAATTATTCGTTTCTGGATAACTGGCAGCTACTCAGGCTAAATTGGTCTTATTTTTGCCAGTAAGCTCAGAGTCTGCGTTTGTAAAGGTTATAACGAGGTGTCCTCTTCAGCTTCCGAAGCTGAAGCGGCAGGACCAGGTTGAGGCTATCTAGATGCTTGAGAGTTAAAAGTTGAAATTTTCTTTTGGAAAGCCTGCGATTCCTTTTTGGACACTCTGGATACAAATGCCTACTGGTTGACCTCAGTTACAGACTACAGCATTTTGGATCTTTCAGCATCTCCTGCATCTCTATTCCTCAACTAAGTAACCAATTATTCGATAATAGCATTTTGCCTTTAAACTACCTTTTGCAGCCTGTTAATATTGGTATTGAGCTTATCGTAGGTTGTCCCTTGTTGTACCTTCATCTTCTAAACCTCTGCCTGTAGATTCTGGATGCTAACCTCGGATTCAGCTACATAACCTTCTATCCAGGCCACCAAATTTAGATATTTAGATTCGTTATCGCTCATCTCTTTTATATTCTAAAGGTTCTTTCTATCTATATTCTCCATCTGTTGGAACTTCCTAACCTAACCAGGAGGTTGATTGCTCTTTATAAATTTCGGAGGGTTGAAGTTTCGATTGATATTGGCGTCTATTGTGGAAATGGCTGTTTTCATTTAGGGAGTAAGCTAGGAGGGTAGCTCTATATTGGCTCTAATCATGTTGATAAGATTGACAAACAGGTACATCTATCCCTTAGTTAAGTAACCCTTTTGAGTCTGACTGCAGAGTGTCCATGCCTTAGACAACATCTTCTTATTAGCGGCAGTCTGATAGATCTTCTTCACCTCATTTCCTCCAATAAAGTCTTATACCTTTCCTTAAAGGCCTGCCCACATCTTTTAGAATGTTTGAATATCGGCCTAAGGCCTCTCCATTTCAGGTTGACTTGGTATGCTATTTGATGACTCGTGCTGAAAGATCGGTGGTTTATGGGAGTACCCAGCCTACAGGCTTTCTTTGGTAAGGGGAATGCCGTTCTGAGCGTACCCGACTAACCGAATCATGCCTAAAACTTGATCGTAGGAGAGGGGATCAGAAGCTAATTGATTTTAGAGTTACTCTGTGGGTTGAATAATATCCATATGCTCTTCATAACATCGTTTGGAAGGCCACTATACTTTAGAAGTTGCATGGCATCTGCTGCCACTATCGCTCTATTCCCTCTAGGATCTAAATACTGAAGCTGCCGCTGGAAAGTCCTAAATGAAATGTAATGTACGCTTTTTCGGCCTCAGAGAACCTTAGTTTAGGTGCTGATGATGGTACCTGGTTGAAAAAATCGAAACTCATTGTCTATAAGGTCTATTTAATAAATTTTATTCATACCAGTGAACAGTTTCTGTATGAAATTAAACCTAATCATGATTTATGGATTAACTCTTTCCATGGACCGGCAACCTTGTCGAAGAGACTAGGCTTAATAGTTGATCCTCGGCACTCAGCTTCTAGAATTCCTGTAGCCATTGTATCGCAGTAGAGGTTCTTATCAGCTCTTCCAGGGCTTAATCCGCTGTCCTGTAAATGAGTGTACTTCTTCTGGGTTTCAGGGTCTGTTCTAATTCTCTATCTGAACACTCCCTGAGTTTTGAAATTGAAATCGGGTAGTCCATACTACTTTAATAGACTGTAGAAGAGCTCGAATGTTGGTTTCTCGGGAAGTTTGGTCTCTAGTTTTAGCCTGAATAATTAACTAATTACATGTATTGGTCGTAGTCCATTAGTCTCATGGTGTCTGCATCGATCTTCATTATTCTGAATTCAGGGTTCTTGTTACTGTAGGTTGTTAGACTGGAAGATATTAGGCAGGTATTGATAATCTACTGTTGAGTTTTATTTAAAGGAGTGAAGAAACTTATGTGTTCTTAGTGGCTATGTCCGTAATACTGTCCTCTTATAAGATAACTGTATCGATTTACCAGCACGTTGTATCTAGCTCCCCAATCATTCAAATTTGATTTTGGTGGGATATGCCCAATAATGTAGACGAACTTGCCTGCTTGTTATGCCTCTAATAGCTCAGCCTCTAACCATTGTAGTTGGTTGCCTGGGTCAGTAGGATCTCGAATTAAGAACCAATTTTAATCGTTTCCTGCTTGTGTGTTGAGTGATACTACCTTCAGATTGAACTCTTTTAGATAGACTGAGTAGAATCCGTTCTTCCTGTACATGTTGCTAGCATTCTTTCCGATCCAATCCTACCAGGCAGTAGCTAACCCATCATTTAGGAAGCTCTATCTATTCCCTTCGAAATCATAAACGTTAACAGGAGCACTTTAGTGGTTCCCAGAGGAAGGTATAACTCTAGCCTTAAGTTTGCTCTTCATTAGATCTGTAAGAATAACACTGTAGTTTAAATTGTAATCTTGGGATTGCTGCCAAATATCGTGAGCTGTGTTGTCTCCTGTCCATAGTACTAAGTCAATGTCCATCTTAGAGACCTGGTCAAGGAATAGGTTGAATGTTTTGAGTGGTAGGTCACAATTAGAAAGGCTTCCCCAGCGCCCAGCAGCTCTACTGGAAGAGTTTTTAGCTGTAACATTTGATCTACAGCATACCGGTTCAGTACAATCGGCAGGGCTACCTTACTGATAAAACAAATCTGGGTGGATGTCCGAAATATGCATAATTTTGAGTACTTTCCTTCCGGTAGGGTCTTCCTGAGGTTTGGGTTTGTAGTCCTTCATCACTCTCTGGGTGTAATCATCAACTGTAAGTATCTTATACTCTTGTGGACATAACTGTATCAGCTATTCTTTACCTTAATTTTGTGACAGGCTGCATGAGGATCAGTAAAATGCTGCCATGCACTCGTCAATATATATCTAGTCATCTATTTGACTGCTCCCTTACATACATGCTGTATTTGCAGCTTCTTCCTCGTACAGTACTGGGTGGCAATAATCTCCAACAACCTGAGAATAGGCTGTTTGGGTGATTTCTGCACATGAGAGAACACAGTATGGCATATTTCGCATGCAGGACTAATCTGAAGCGTGTCTTTAGGCTGCTAGCTGTGAGCTAGTAGGAGTACGGCCAACAATAGGAGATATTTGATTGGCATGATGATAAAATATTAGATTAATTTAACGAAGCCATGGGAAATTAAATTTAAAAACCTACCACCCAATCTACGCACTTCCTCAGCTGCATCAGCTAACCTATTACTGTTGTGGATAGCTAAACATCGAAACCCATGGAGATTTACAGGAGCAAATTCAATACCACTCAGTTTTTCATTAAGTTTAGTAAGGTACTCATGGAAGAACCTAAATCTTAATACCTGGAGCTACTGTATAGGCTGCAGGAGATGAACCATGCAAATATCGTCAAACTTTACTATTTTGAACTTACAGAATGTATGATGGGGATTAATGCAGCACCAACAGTATGTAATAGGCAACTTAATTTGGAGTGTTACTATGGGTTTTATAACTTTAAGCTGAGTTAAGTTATAGAACGCAAGTACGTACTACCAGAAAGGATCCATTTTAAATAGACGTAGCTATGGTACATCGCTCAATCAATATCGGAATTAATGAGACAATTGTTGAGGTATGGGCTACCGATTGGAGGGTTTACATCGAGCGACTTCTATTTGACGCCGGAGGGTGAGTTAAAGTACTATCCTCACAAACTTAAAATGGGTATGAGGGATATTAGATAGATCTTTCCCATGTGGGTTTCATCCAGGCTATTAAGGATCTGGAGGTAGTTAGGAACACCTACTTATCTCCCTAACAGTTGCTAGCTTTAAGAACCATAGACTATGTTGGACAGTAGAGTATTAGAATGATATCGCAGGGGGATGTATACTCTATGGGGATGGTTCTGTTGGAGTGTCTGACGCTCTAATCATCAAGTAGATACTACAGTATTAAGACGGTAAACCTCAAATAGTAGAAACTTCGAATAAAGCTTCTAAATCTCAAACGTCCGTAAATTTTAGTAGATCTGATTAGAAGATGCCTGCTGCCTGAAAGGTAACGCATAACAGTGGAGTAGTTCTGGAGTGTGGCAGAGAAACAGAAATCCTAGAACTCTATCGATTTCTTCGGTTAACAGAACAAGTAAAACACTGTACCCAACAAAGCTCTATCTGCTAACCAGAAAAGTCGCAGCTATTCGGTGGTTAAACTAAGACTCAGGTGAGCTCCAACTACTATTTTTGAAGGTGCATACCCGTTAGTTTATATTATAACATGTTCAGGCATAACTCTTCTGGAAAGAAATCCTGCTTTAAGGATAAACCCTAGAACAGCTTCAGTGGCAGTAGGAGACTTACTACTACTAATGACACCTCCAAAAGAGTTAGCTTTTTCAGTACACCCAAGGCAGAGTAGATGGATCAATTGGAAATTAGATAGGCACGGCAGGCACTACAAGTATCTCAACTTGAGGATGCTCTTCACAAGAGCCGCTAATAACTTGAGTTTATACGCAGAGCTAGACACTAGAAGAAGATAGTTTAGGAGCTAAATGGACAAATATACATCCTCTAAAAATAAAACACAGAGCTGCAGACTGCTTACTAATAACAGGCCATTCTAGCAGACAAATACAAAAGGACACTGACTACTACAGTCAAACAGCTGGAACTGGCTAAAGAGGGAGCAATAGAGTCATCGCATCTCATAGGAAAACTAAGGTTCGTACTGAGCTACGTCCTATAGAAAATGCAGAACCTCTTCCAAACATTCTAGAGCGACGCAGTCAAACTGGAGGGACAGATAGGAGTCGAACTGCTGGATAAGAGACTAGGGGGATACTGGTCCTCCCTCCGAAAGATGATGGCAAAATAGGAATACAACATAATCGCCTACACCAAACGATCGACGTAGGGACTGTCTGAGGAGGGGAGCAGTGGAAGTACAATAAGCTCTAAACTGCTAGTGAAAGAGCTGATATGATTGAATAGAAGTGAGTATGACTGAAGAGTGGAATCACTCGAAAGCGTCAAGTATTTTGGTTTTGTATTAGTTGAATTAGTCAGGCATGATGAACACCTTGAAATGGAGGTTTTTTAAGAAATTAAGTTAAAGCTCGTTTAAGTGACGTACCGGTACGCCGCCTGCCACAGCGTACGTACTGTTGTCGTAGTAGAAGTCCTCGTGAACTTTTGCTGCTATCAACAGGCAAACTAGCAGCAGCCTACATTAGTGTTAGATTACCTGTGGATACTGTAGACTGACAGACGGAAGGTAGGGTCAGCCTGCGTATAGCGATCGATGTAGATTAGTGCCATGATGAGAGAATCATTAGAGCACTGGGCCTTACACTTGACTCTCTGGATGTAGTTACGGAGAGTGATATCAGGAATTTTGTGGGAGCTGAAGAGATCATCGCTGGGCTCCTGTTCGCCGGCCTCCTCAAGTACACCTTCGAGTATTTAGCCGAGGAGATTGATGAAGTACAATTCCTCGTCCTTTTCACTTTCGAAATGAAGCATCTCCTTCGGTTTAATTTAATCTGCCACCAAATTGTTTTTATTATACTGTTCCCACTCCTACTCTTCCACGCACCATATATTGTACTCTCCCTCTACTTCCGCCATCTTTTACTTATTTCAACAATATTTTATTAAATTATCTCTTACGATACATACACACTTTTATCCCTCTGCTATTACGACAGTAGTTGGAACCTGCAGTGTTAGAAGATTCTGTGGACTGGAAATTAATTAACGGTCATACAACTGAGTAGGTGATTTAGGTGGGAAGTATACAAATAAACAGAGACTTTGCTAGTTCTAGCAACTATGTCATTTTGTGCATCATTATTTGATAGAGCGAATTATCTTTTGTATAAGACTAAAAAATGATGATTCCAGTTCCTCCTCCAGTTACGGCAGGAGTACTCCATAAATAGCAGTACGAATCAATCACAAGCTTCAGAAACTTCCTCCTGGATATCTTTCTAAATGGATTGTGCATAGCTCTGTTCATCGTATCCCTAATCACCCTCATGACTGACCTCACCGAACTCTATCTTGCCTACATGGTCGTATTCTTCGCAGTTTTCGGCTCGGGTGCTCTGGTGGAGACTATAGTAGCCCTCTACCTATTATTTAAATCTCATAGCATACATGTGCAACAAACTTAACGAAAATTGCTGGGTAGGGTGCTGTTTTGTATTTATATGCTAGGGTTTCTGACTATGAACATACTGCTTACTGTCGCTATTTACAAGGACTAGAGGGATATTGAGCATTGTGACTATGAGGAGAATATTGTTCTGTTTCTTGTGCTGACTTACTTCATCACTGGAGCTATGACCCTAATTAAAGTGCCTACTATCAGATAGGTAGTTGCCCCTTGGGAGTAGCATAAAGCTTGGATTACGCTAGTTGTCGCTATGGTGTTTTTTGTCGCCTTTGTGGTCAATGCATTTGTCTTAAGGATCATGTTTAATGATGAGATTGGAACCTATATTACTGTGGCGATCATAGGAATGGTCTATTTCGTGGCGATGAGAACTAGCAATCTGTTAGCGTATGGAATCTTAGTGATAGGGGTACCAGCTCAGCTTGTAGAATTGTTTCTTAAACGAAAGATATTCAATGATTGCGATAGCGTAAGAAGTAATGGGTATTAGAAGGATTGGGGGAAAGTTGGTGGGCTAATAGTAATGCTTTTTGTGGTCTGGATAGGTTCTATAATTTTGATGATAAATAAATGCAGGAGAAAGGCCAAATGGTGTTGTTTCAAATCAAAACAGCCTTCTTCTGCTCCATATATGATGGCAGCCCCACCTCCAGTAACCTAACTTATTATTCAACCACAAATACCTGCGCCAATGCATGCCATCTCTGAAGACTTCAGCATTTAGGGAAGCCAAGCAAGATCATATTTAAATAGATAGCAGCGAAATCGCATGAGCAATGCTAATGGACCAATGTTTGAATCGGTTGTAAGACCAATTCCTCCTACAATACCCCAACAAGATGTGACATGGGATTCCATAGGAAGGGGAAGCCAACCAAACTCTAGGCCCGAACAGTCATTTACACCTCGAAAGAACTGACTCTTTTTGATTTATGTCCTATCATTTTATACATAATCATCAAAATGGAGATTCTTAGTTGTCCGAAAAATCCTAACAGAATTTCTAAAGGTCTGCTTTAATATCGCTTCCAAGGCTATCGTCATCCTCCTACTAGGCAGAGGGTTTATTAATATTGGTTTATTGCTATTTCTGGATGTCCTTTGCTTGTAACGCCTCGTTATTTCGTTTAGGATGGGGGTTTTCGAATAGAGTGGGAGGGTGCTGCCCAAACTATCTAACGAAAAGACTGATAGTTTAGCTAACAGGACCAGGTTTCAACCTATTGAGGTTTTATTCGTAACATAAAGGATTATATGAATTTTACAGTTTCCTCAGTTTGGGTAGGGTTTTATAACCGAAGGTAATGTCTATCCACTCGTGAAGTTGAGAAGATACTACCTCACATTCTAAGGCAGCTCTCATTTTTAAAATAAACTCTAACGGGCTGCTCGCCCACGTAGGCAATTAAACGTTACTAATTGTCTTCCCTTACTTTGTCTTTCCCAGCTACAGTCTATAGCTATTGATGAAGCACGGAAGCCCAATTTCAGGGTTGTAGAACCTAAGTAAGTGCCAACATTACTATGGAATGAGTTATTTAAAGTCTGCTGGATGATTGAGAGTATTGAAATAGGCTTTCTAAACATTATAGAAGATTCTCTAAGGGGCTGCTATCATCTCATCTTGCAGCCTAATGATCAATTAAGGGTACTTTCGAACAAGAAAGTATTTTATGTTCATAGGAATGGAACTGTATGTTGTAAAAAGATGGCCTAAATCCGATTTGTTATGAGTTATGGGTTACATTTCCAATCTATTCTTAAGTCTTCTTAATCTGTGAGGATTTACAGCACCTATCGGTTTGCCTAAGTTTCTGAATAATTGCTTATTTTTAAGGTCAAACTCCAGCTAGTACTAGTGGAGCACCCACGGAAATATTGGATAAGAAGATAGGTCGCTAAACGATCTACTCGCTCTCGTGTTTAACTCCATCAGATATTAGTAGTTCGATAGTAAACCCTTTTGCCACAAAACTGTAACCTTTTACAATTTTTAACTGTCAAGAGAAGTTGGCATAAATTTCTAAGGCTATCATAAATTTTACCTTGATGATGGATAGAACTTTATCCCTTTCAGTCTGATTTTGAAACACAAACAGATCAGCCGAACTACTCCCCAAATACCAAACCTCTATTCCATTGTGTTTCTGCATGTATCTATAAGGCTAAACCCTCCTAACGCTCATAAGGTTTATTGTTTTGGGGCGAAGAAGAGGATCTGGAGAGTTGAGTAGAGGTTTGAACACGAACGAGGTACTAGTTAGTAAACATACACCATATTATAAGCCATCAATCTGCACCTTCTTTATCTTTATCCATTCATAATTTGGATTGTTTGTTTTGAAGTCTTGGGTAGCCTTCTCAACCAACCAATCTATCAGCTAGTGTTAGGGGTATTATTCGGGTCTTGTTGCTAATAGATGGTAATTTTTTAACAAATTCGAAACTAATCGATGATGGTCTGTTGAGGGCAATTACACAAATAGACTGAATCCCATCTAAATATCTTAATGGTTACTTTGTAACAGTCGAAGGGACTTATGGGTTATCGATTACCAACATATATTTTCTACGCTCGTAGAAAAAGCATTTCTTTATAGCTGTCGAAGTCTGCCAGCTTATCGGCCTCTCTAAACCACTCAGCTGTTTTAACCTGACTAATTTGAGTTTTGTTGATGCCCTATTCTGCGAAACTAGATAATTTATCCAGCAACTCTTTGACAGACATACTCCAACAGTCTTTCCATTGTCGATGAGAGAGTAGAGGATCAGCCTGGAGGATAGTTTGAAATTGATCTCTATTTATTTTCTTAAAAAATTTGAGAGTTAGGCCATCTGAATATTTGACTCTGATCAGGGGATCTGTTGAGGATAATGGTTGGAACACGAAAGACCTAGAGCATAGTCTAAGTAGGCCGGGTACCTGCCTTCTTTAGGGGAGGATAATGACCGCCTAATAGGTAGAGATGATGACTTAGTTGGGGAGGAGACAGAAACGTGAAAACGAGGGTGAAAGCATAAAATAGGGTATGAAATTTAAATGAGGTGCTGGATTATAATGCCAATCAACAACAACATATTTATTATTCTGGCTTTTTGCCAAATCCCGTAGATCGAATTCTAAACCAGTCTGTATAATGAGGATGATGTGCGATAAATAAAGTAATGGTAGCGCACAGTTTTAAGATTGCAACACTATCCATGGGTTTGATTAATTTATAAACCCATTATTACACGTAAAGCTAATCGACAGTTAATAACATTTGCGAACAGTCGACAGTTCGTTCGTATGGATTCAGAAGCAGGTTGAATAGACTTAGCAGTTCTCCATTACGATTAAACAATTGTTGAAGGAAGGATTCACCAATTAAATGGTGATTGTTTGGAGGAATTTCAATAATTTTTAAATTGATGTCTAAACCATTTCGATAAAGAACAGGCTACGAAAAGAGGCTCTGTGTGTTCGCAATAATTCTATTCGTGTTCGAAATAATCATGATGTTCATGTACGGGTTCTATGTTAGGCACTAAACTGAGGTTTAGATGGGCCATCTCTAATCATACTACTCCTGGCTGCAGGACGTCAACGTCATGATTCTTATAGGGTTCGGTTTTCTAATGACTTTTATAAGGAGTAAAGCATGGTCAGCGCTTGGATTCACCTTCTTTATAAATGCTGTGGTTTTCCAACTGTATATTTTATGGGAAGGCTTCTGGGAAAAAGTATTTTATGGAGGATTCAATGACGATCATGAAAGGTTTATTTATATTAATATTCCTGTCTTGATCAAGGCTGCTTTCTGCTCGGGATCGGTACTGATTGCCTTTGGAGCCATGATTGGCAGGATAGGGCCTTTGGAACTACTGATACTGGGAGTGGTAATGTCAATAACTTACAGTTTCAACGAGATATTGATAACTGGAGGAGGGTTTACTGCCTACGATATTGGAGGTTCTATGACTATCCACACTTTCGGGGCCTATTGTGGATTAGCTTGTAGTTGGGTAATCGGAAGAAAATCTGGAATGGGAACCAGAGTTGCAGTACCCTCCTACGTAAGCTGCTGCTTCGCCATGATCGGTACTCTTTTCCTGTGGGTCTACTGGCCTAGCTTTAACTCAGCCATCCAAAGTCATCAATTCGAATACGAAAGAATGATAATAATTACAAATACTCTGCTTTCTTTGACTGGAAGTGTGCTGGCTACTTACTGTATGACAGTGTTACTCAGAGGGAAGTTCTGTATGGATGATGTGATGAACGCTACCTTGGCAGGAGGAGTAGCTATTGGATCTCCAGCAAATTTAATCACTAACCCAGCAGGAGCCATAGCTATTGGGTTTATTGCTGGGTCGGTGTCTGCCTTTGGATATTACTACCTATCGGCGAGACTAGCTAAGATTGGAATATATGATACTTGTGGAGTTCACAATTTACATGGAATGCCTGGATTAATCGGTGGGTTATCGAGCGCAATATTTGTAGCTGCGTACCACAGCACTGATCTAAAAGCTATTGCTGGAGGTAACCCCCTAGATTACGAAAATGTAAGTTTTCTGAGACAGGCAGGTATACAGATCGCAGGAATATTTACATCTTTGGGAATTGGGTTGGCAACTGGTGCGTTTGCAGGTTTCCTGATACTTCTTGTATATCGGAAACCCAATTAAGACTTCTACAATGATGAAATTTATTGGGAGGTTGAGGGACTAAACAACTAAGACGAAGGTATACCTCATTATATGATCTACAATCCAAACAATTAAGGTGTTCAGCCCATTGCTGTAGAATCTGATGCCGCTATTCAAATAGACAACCAACATCAGTTTGTGCCTGCACGAGGGTCTATAATTAATAGCAGAATGATAAGTCCACCAGTTCCTGGACCTGGACCCATTCCACCTCCAACAGCCTTCAACCCAAGAACTGTAGACCCAAGACTCTTAGACCCAAGAGTTCTAGCTCAAAGACCTGTGCCTCTATTCCAACCAATACAACCTTTAGGTCAACCCTTAGGCCAACCTATCGTACCATTAAGACCAAACCCATGATATTTGCATATATATATTTTAATATGCATCAGTGACCAGGACGAGGAGCAGGTGATGACTTGAATGCACTGTAGAAGAGAGCAGACCCTCCAACACATCTGAGCCTTATCTTAGCTAGTGCGTAGGGTAGAATAAATCTGATGTCCAACTGAGTAAAATAATCAGTTACATGATCTTAGGTATACTGAACCAGCAAGTTCATGAGTTGGAATACTGGATGAAATTGGTTTGTAGGGTCCTTCCAACTGGCAGTCTGAAGGCCTTCAGTCATTTATGTAAATAGCTCGTCGAGGGTTGGGGATTATTAGCTTAGCTAATTGATTCCGAGGTTTTAGAAGAATTTAGAAACTTCTTCTGGACTTTTAAGTCTGATATCGAGTTTAGTATATCGAATTAAGGTCAGCATTAACATAGCCTGCATACCTTCCAAAGAAGCAGTAGAGTCTACCATGCCTTATAAAATTTTGCGAATGTTTTTGAGGAAGCCAGCGTTCGATTCGACTGTCAGTTTGAGAGAAAATCCCGACATCAGCCATTTAACAAATTTTATTTTAGTAAAAGCCTATGTTATTGAACTTTGGAGTCGAATGGCTCCACTAATCCTAATGCTAAAGTCCTCTCCAAAGATTGGAGCGAACTGGTTGGGAGCAGCGATCAAGTTATTAAGCATTTCCATAGGTTTTGTGTAGAGAGTGATTGACAAGTGATTAGTTTATGCTGTAACCTTAATATCAACAGCGTTAAATAACTCACCAATCAGGCTTTCGGGTTACTATTGGGCCTTTTTCTTGAAACCCTAGAGCAGAGCATCGAACTACTGTTTGCCTTGAACTGCATTTGCAGTATCAAAACTAAAAACAACACAAAGACGAGAGTTATCTAGGTCTGGAACCTGCTGTTTGATTTGCGCTAGCTCTTTTTTGAATGGAGCACCGCACCAAAAAATATCCAACAAGGCCTCAACGCTGCCAGCCCCACTTCCTAAACTAACAGACAGGTCATGAGTATTAAGTTCGGGTGAGTATTTTTGCTTCAATTAGCCCAAACAATACTTTGAGATCGACAGAAGAGGAAGCAACCTTAGCTCCCACTTTATGGATGAGTTTCATAGCTTTGAACTTAAGCCCCACTAACCTCTTCATCTGTCCCTTCTTACTGTACTGCCACCAATATTTAAACTCATCCAACGAAATCTTCCCATCCCCATTGATATCCATCTCCTTCATCGTCTGTGTCAGAAAGGCATTACTTTTGAGATTTATTTTTCAGTCATTTTCTCGCCCAACTACTACACCACCTGCTTGATCTCTTTGAGTTCGATGGTGCCACTGTTGTCCTTATCGAATGCCTTGAATACAGCTTCGAGATCTTTCTTTTAGAGTTTGGGATCTTCCTCCATAAAATAAAACTGATTTTATAAGCAATATCATGATATCTAATATTTGGTTTTATGATCCTCACTCTAGTGCTCTTCTGGGTCAGTATTTGAGGAGCGAGTACATATAGTAAAGTTCTATATCTGGCTCCTCTTGATAAAAGAATCTTACCTAATGAGAACTACTTTGGGAATCGCTGTTTTTAGAGTGTTAGCTTAAAATTAATATTCGTGCTTCTAGATATCATAAAAAAATTGCATTTATGAAGGAGTTACTTCTTTAAGCTCATTCCATCATCAAGTTATCCTCGCGTGAAACTAATCCTACAACCACTTGAGCACCCATAATAAATTGATGCAAAAAGGATGCTTCTTCATCAATTTTTTATTTGATAGACAGGCCATAACCACAAGAGAGCTGCTTCACCTCAAGGTGATGGGCCTGTACTAAACAGCCATACCTTCGCATCTGAAATACAGATATCTGGTCGGTGTGCAGGACTGGACGGCTACTCGGCTCCGAGTCTAATGGATTCTGCTTTCAAACGGCGTTCTCCTTCTGCAAAAGTCATCAAGAATAGAATGGTTCTATCATCAATTAACCCTACCAACACTACGTACCCGTAAACTACAGTCTATCGAACTTACGTTGAGAAACTAGGTGTTAAAGGTTGTTAGAGAGGTAAGTATATTCCAGAATTTTACTTTCCTAATCAGATTGAGGAGGCTGCCAGGGTGTACGGTATTCATCCTGACGATATGTACCGGAAAGATGCAAATAACATTAACTTAAATCAGTATGCTATAGTTTTATGCTGCATGTTTCTAAAGATTCCGAATTTTAAAACGCTTCTGAATTCGGATGCCAATCGATTCGAACCCATAGCCAACACAATAAATATGAGCTTTACTTGCTTTCTTCATTGATACTCTTTCTATGTTCTGCATTTGGAGTATTAAATCCGTGATTCACCCAGTATTCCATAATAATTATCAAAAGTATGACAACATCAGCTGATATTGCCGCTGTGGCAGACAGAGTATTCGAAAATTATGATGCTGACAGCAGCAATCACCTCGATAGGGCAGAAGTAAAGAAGGTGGTGACCGAAGTATTTAAAGAAGTGAACCCCACCACCATCGTAACTGACAAGCGCATTAACCAGCTATTCACTGTGATGGATAAGGACAGCAACTAAAAACTCACGAAGAAGGAGTTCAGGAAGTTGGTAGAGCTGTTTGTAGAGTTCGACAAGGAGGAGAAAGATAAGAAATGATGGCATCAATTAATTAACTATGCGGTATAGATGTATGTTAGCCAGTATTATTAATTAGAGACCATTCGAACTAGGTCCAACTGTAGGCTGGTAAAGCGACAGCCAATTTACCCTGAAGGCTTAATTGGGTGTTGGTTGGTGCTGAGTAGTTTAGCGTTGTCATTATGGGCAGATGGATGGAGGATGACCTTATTTTTTTTATTGGAGTTTAATAAGGGTGCCCTATATATATTGTTAACAGCTACATCCAATCTGCCAATTATAAAAAATACAATGAAGAGTAAGTTTCTCAATGTCCTCCAACGAGAGACCTCCCAGGAGGCCGAACTATCCACCAAACCCTCCATACCCAGCTGTCCTTCAGCCCATTAGCCAAACGATCATGCATAGTCTGGTAAGGATGACTCGGCTTCTACCAACCCAACTGTCAAATTGACTCACAAGTCAGATACCAATCCTGTATTCTCTCCTGCATCCTCTTGCATAGCACCAGTCTCCTACGGCGACCATATCCTAAACTAATGTATGCATTCATTTCTATCGTTGGAGGTAAGTTTTGGTTGATGTAGCACCTCTATTTGGGCAGCTCCAGCTGGATGACCATCCAGAAATCAATAAAGCCTAGCCACCGATCGGCTGCTTTCAGCTACTTTAGCGAATTACAAGAGGACTTCAAACTTCGCTTTTAGACCATAGTGTTCGCATGTAACCTGCTGGATAGATACCTCTCCCTCCACACATTCTACGATACTGAGGAATTTAGCAAGGCCACCAAATGTTGTGCCTTTACGGCTATGAAAATTTAATAGATCTACCCTCCAGTAATTGAGTGCTAAAGCAGCGATTAGACGAAATGCTCAAGAGTAGAGACAAGATACTGTTGTTTCAGTACGCAGTGCACGAATAAAAGATACTGAGGACTCTCAACTATGATGTTAGGAATATGAGTCCACTAAATTTTATGGGTGGGCTACCCACTCTAAAGAACATACCCCATGGTTCTTTCAAGGTTTATCTAACCTATTACCTGCTAGAGCTCTACCTTCATTGTGGCTGCAGGATAGGCTGTGACTCTTTTTCTCTCATCGCGCTAGCAATAGACTACATAGTATATAGAGTAGACAGAGACAGAGAGACAGACTGGATCAACCCACTACCTAGACATAGCCTTTAATCAGTTAAGGATCTTGCTACCTTCATGGTTAACCTACTGAAAGCCGCGAAGGTATCAGCAAGAAACATCTACCTCAAATACTCGAAATTGTAATATGGACGCGTGAGTATCAAACTTAATTATTGACTCATATCTAAATCATCTATTCTCAAATGAGTTTACGCTTTTGAAGGTCCTTCTTGACCTATCTGTAGAATAGGTAGTTTACACCTATGATCACTACGAAGCCGAGTATCCCAAACCCTATAATTTTGTTGCTCATTAGGTTCATCATTGTACTGGTAGCCTACCTCGAAGACTCAATTGCTTAGAGACTCTTGAAGAGAGCGTTGTGCTGCTCATCTAGGAACTGGATTTACTTGTTGAGGTATTAGTTGTCGTCCTTATCTGGGAGTATTTAGAATTCCATCAGTTCTAGTCCTGTCTGCAGCTTGAACTGGATGCGAGCCTTAGTTTCTACTAGGCTCCTTACACAAAACGAGTAGTAGTTGAGTTCTGGTGCGAATTTGCTGAGTCGAACCTACGTGTCTTCTATGGGTCTACCATCTAGTAGTCGCTTTCAGTCGATTTTGTGTAGATGTCTCTAGCGTTGTCGCCGTTAGTACGGATGGTCACCTCATATCTGCAGGGGTCCTCTGGCATGATCTCGAGGGTATACTTGGAACCATAGACTGTGTTATTGAAGGCGTACGTAGCTGCTAGTAGAAGCAACTTGTATCGTAAGGTTCCAACTCAATTCCGAATTAGAGAGCAGTTGCCACTAAAACAAGAGCTGTGATCACACCAACTTTCATCTAATATAAATTATGATCGCCGAAGCAAATACAAATACAGCGTGGCAACTCCTCACGCAGTTGGGATCTAAATCTGTGAGCACTCTCAGGCTGGATGAAGGCAGAATAGCCTTCGGAATGGAAACCTACCATATATCAGTGCTAGACCTTAACAGAGCAAACGCATAAATCCTAAAAACTAGCCACACCAAACGACTAAACAAAATGGCGATATTCGGTGATTTACTCGCCACTACCAGCAACGATGGGTCGATCCGGTTGCATGACATGCGCACGTTCAAACAGTCGGCTTTGTTCAAGAGTACATGCAGTTGTTGAATGTAGAGAACCAAACTGAAATATATTCCATTGGATTCTACAACAATGTAGTGGCTGGAGGGTCGGAGGGAGCAGTCAACTTTTGGGATGTGCGTGGTGGAAAGGAGCCAGTACTTAGCTTTGTTTAGAGCTTCAATGAAGAGGTAACATCTCTCCAGTTTAATAGTGAACTGGAGCTTTATTGCGGGGATCTGGAGGGAATGCTGTACTGTTTTATGTTGGGAGGTAAGTCTGAGGAGGAGTCGGTGGAATGGTCCCACAAACTTAGCAACCCAATAGAAAACCTGTTTTTTAAGAACGGACAACTCGTGGTTCATACTACCGATCATCACATCCTCCTGCTGAGCTCTGGTGATTTTGTCAGTAAGTTCTAAACTAACTCCTCGCAATAACCTCGTCACTTATTGTGGTCAAAAGTAGTTCCACCTAACCACCTGCAATACTATGTGTGGAATGTCAACTACCAAATAGTAGAGAAATGGATAGACAATAAAATAATTGCATAGGCTCGACACGTATAGTAAATAGACTTTTTGCATGAAGTGACCGAAGATAAGTCAGTAATGGTTGACGGCAAAGGCGACGTATTCATTTTACAGATGGGTGAGCCAGCCCCACGACAACCACTCAGATAGGAGCTTCTGGTAGAATAAGAAGAGTTCGAATAAATGGCTAAGCCTAGTATTTCAAGTAAAAAAACGTTCCACCCTTTGTGATGGTTAGTCTATTGTATTTATGCCAACTATCATATGAGCTATGCTGTTATAGCGCTTTGCGAGACCTCAATGGCTGCTGATTTGTTTCCTTTACTGAAAGTCTTTTAAGGTGTGACCTCCATATATATTCGTTCGTACATATTGTGGGTAATAACAGCTGGAGTCTTATTTCCTTCCTTAAGCAGCGTGTATTTGATACAGGAAAGATCGTGAAGACCTGGCTCAGTCGCAACGAAATCAATTTTAATAGTAATCTCCTGGTCCTTCTCTAGCTTTATCTCTCTAAAAATGATTCCTTCCCAGAAGCCAAGTCCTCCCTGATCTGGATCCACGAATTCCAGCTGCAATTTCATAGTGTTTTCAGTAAATATATTCTTCAACGATATCTCTACAGGAATAACTGCACACGGTTGTTTACTAAAGTTGTGTTAGTATTCAGCTGGATACCTGATTTTGAAGTTGAATGGAAGGAGGTAGTCTTCGATCTTCCCTCTCTTATCGAGGATCTTTAGGAGCTTGGGGTTGGCTGCTATCTTTTCTGGGTGATACATACCTAGCCTACCCTCATACCTGAATAGCAGAATAACATTCATTCTATCAACGTGCTAGTAAGGGTAGTATTTGTTTTAGCTTAGGGCCCATTCAACCTTCCTGACTTATTAGTCAGCTTCAATAAACTTTTAATAGTCTTATTCACTCACACTGGAGCTTGAGATGAATTTGTGGGATTACCGGGTAACGTGAGGATTCCTTTGGAGGAAGAATGTGTAAGTCGACTGTTCAGTTGATTTAGCGATTTAGAACTTAAGGATCTTGTAGCCGTTGCCTATAATCAATTGCTCTATTTAAAGGGTGTTAGGAGCATCATTGAAAAGATCGACTGATTTCATGAGGTTTTGCTGGTTGAAGGACTTCTTTACCTCAAATATCAGTATATGTATATGGGAGGATATCTTTTAGCACTTTAGCGATCGAACTTCCATCACCTTCTAGGGATTCATCCGTACTAATAGTCTCTTCATCCTAGTGGTATCCTTAGTTCTGTATACGATCAAAGCTTTAACTTTATCACAGTTCTAATCATAGACTCTAAATTGGAAGGTATGGAGACGACGCTGACCTGGAGCCAACCCTTCCAGTTTTTTCATTCTAAAACCGAACATTCTAGGGTCACTCACTACTAAGGTAATTTAGTCGATAGTAGCTGATCCCTAGTTACCTAGTTGTACCTGGACATTCTAAATGGCTCCCACGAATATAGAAGAGTTAGGAATCAGGATGTGAGCTTTGAGTTTGCCTACTTCCTCCCTGACGTTGATACTCATAAAAAGGTTTCTGGTCTTCCCTCGATCGATATTTTATATTTGGTAGCTGTCGGATAGCCTTTTGATGTTCCAATTTACAGAGGTTAGTTCTAGGTAGCCTAGTTTGAGGGGTATTATTATAAATTAAACCACCCTTTAACCGTTACCTTTTAGCTTAAACGATTGCATAGGAGGTTAACAGTCGTAATCAACTGAAGGTTGAGCCTTTCCTAGGCGAATACTAAACAGGGTTATTTAGAGCTATTGGTTGAGGGGGTTGTTGATCCATATCTGCACTCTTAACTTCTCTTTAAGGAATGCCACCCTAGTAAACTTCTATCTTATCTTATCGTTCATCACAGGCGATTAGAATCTGCTAGCCAGATGCTTTGATTCTACAGTATTGGCATCAAAAACTGCCAGCTTTTTGTACTCGACAATAAATTTATTCTTGGCTATATTGTCGCCTCCAAATATTTAGGATCCCATGTTGACCCATGACTGCCCAGGTGGTATCTCCGACGGTTTACTATTTACAGGAGTAATTCTAGTTAGCTTCTCATCCGAGTATTCGTCCTCTGTCGTAATATCTATTGTCATTACCTTTGGGAATTTGAGATTGGCACCCTACTTCTCCAGATACCCTCCAGCACCCACCTAATCCAAAGCAAACACAATTTTATCATAGTTCTTATTGAACTGGATGTACCTGTCATCCGATATTTTGTTATTTATAGCGTTTATCCCTCTTCTCAGATAGTGTACACACCCTGAAAAGTTACTCATCTCCAAACTGAGTTTAGCGAGGTAAGTGAGCTAGAATATCTAGATAGGACTGAATGACCCTCTGTAGATTGTATCGATTATTGTGAAGCACCGTAGGGCGTTGGGATAGAGGTGGACATCGTGAAAGTGCATTCCAGCTTTGAGGAGACTATGGGCGTAGCTATGGTATTCTACAGGTGAGTATTGCAGGTTGAACGTGGCATACTGCTATTACAGGAGAAATGCAATACTGCAGTATTACCTGTTGTCTATTCTGCAGCGAGGTTTCAATCGAGGATAGAAGTATTCCTTGATGAATTACTTTTTGAATATCTTCAGAATGTAGAGGGAGGATACCAGGAATATCGAATATTTGAGAAAGTAAGGACTATAATCCAAGATAGTCTTAGCCTAGCGTTCTATATGGTTGTAAGGGTCGCTCTTAACAGCTGCATTCTGAAGCTTTAGATAAACCAGACAGTGAGACATCATCTACAATAGGTTAACGTATATCTTGGTGTTGCGGCTCTCGAACTTCCCCGATATTTACTTATAGCATTCTAAAGCTCTTTTATAATCTCCCATTATAAAGCTAATGTCTGCCAGCTCCCGACATTCAAACTCTTCCTTACTGTATTTATCCTTCTCTTTCTGCTGACCGAATATTCCAGCCATAAACTTATTGGCCACCTTCGAAAATTATTTGAATTGCTTGCTAAGATACTAAACACGTCGTGTAATCCCTTATCTCACTACTGTTTCGTACTCTAAACAGATACTCAGGAGTTTGTTGAACAGTTCCATACTGAGCATTCTAACGATTTAGCAGTTTTTTGGGTTTATCTTGTAAAAGTAGGTGTTCCTTCGGTAAGACGACCAGATAGTCATATCCTCGACCTAATTGCTGTTGAGCTATATCCTACAGATGAAGCTCTGTCGGACTTTGTGCTCTTTCTTGAGTACCTCACTAAATTTTAGGGCTTGCTCTATCACCTGACCTTTGGTTTTGTCGAACATAATTACCACCATGGGCTCCAGTTTCAGATACTGCTATGGGTTGAGTTTGTAGGCTAGTTTCAGAACAGCGTTAGTAGCCTCGATGACTCTAATGAACTAACTAGGTTGCTCCAGATCTTCAACACTTAGAATGTGGATGATTCCCACAGGTTGGTCGATGGTTGATACGTCGTACTCGAAGGAGGTGCTCTCTAGGTAGATCTTAGAAGCATCTAAAAACCACAAGAATCCTTGAGAGTTCATATGGTTCTACACATCTGCTCGAGTTTTGAGGGAATCGACTGTCTTGCCAATCACCGTATTGCTGTTTAGTGATTATTTGATCCTCTAGTGACAGGCTTTTTAGTTGGGTTGGCAGAAATCCTACACATCCAGAAGATTGAAATCTCCTGCGCGGGTGCCAGCCTTGAAGAAGGGTCTCATGAACATGGCGGGTGTTAAACCTTTCGAGACTATATAGTTTTTGGATGTTGCTGAGGCTGCCACTATCACTTTGAAGTTGTAAAGGTATTTGGATAGTTGATCAAAATGTTCCTCTATCAGCATTATTTAATATCTATAAAGTTTAAATCAATATTCTGGCTTATACTGATCTACATACTCATATGCATAATATTCTAGTTTTTATTCCTTCGGCAGCGATAACTCTACCACTAACTCCCGTACCAATCGGCTGGTAGCTTTATTTGGTCCCTCTGCAGGTTGCGCACGAAGTCCCTGAGTTCTTCCAGCGCACTGCTCAGCTCTGCCAGTGCCGGTAGTATCTTCTTCTCGATATCGTCAGCCTGCAGTTAGAGTCCGACCTACGTATGCACTCTTGCTCTCGTAACGCTGGTGACTGCTGGATACCAGCGCCAGGATCTTGCGGATGCTCTCCTTTTGTTCCCGCTCCGTCATCTCTCCGAGCAGTTCGATGGTCGTTTT
>JAOXNN020204415.1:0-21434 GCA_028571205.2 Hydropsyche betteni | reverse complement strand
AAACTTAGTTTGTTAGAGTCTGCATCCAACCTCTTACCATATCTATTTTACATAATAATTACATGCTTTTTCAGAGCATTACTGCTGATCGAGTAAAGATCTGCCAGTAAAAGTAGTCCATTGTTCATTTGGTCCTATTTCCTACAGGGATGAAAAGACCAATCCACTACTACATCCACAACGTCAGGTTCGTCTACAAGGTCTCCTTGGTCGATTCTAAAACCTTTATTCCATTGACGGACCAGCTCGTGTAGACTGGTTGATCGAGGCTCAGAGCTTTTTTCCTCTGAGTCCATAGATACCTTCTCCTTTTCATCATAAGAGTGCATCGATCCTTTTACAGGCTCCTCTCCTACTCTTAGACATACTGCTAGTTAATAAGCAGCCATCCTTTATCTTTGAATTAGTTAGACTCCGTGCCAGCGAAGAATAAGTCGGAGTACTTGCGCCTTTACTCGTATGCTGCTCATGTTTGCAAGCAGTGAAAAAACAAGCATTCTGCTTTAAGCTGGGGTTAGTTGCAATGAGAATTCCTATTATATTCTTGAGTCCTTCTCTGCAATTCTCTCAATAAACTCAATGAGTTCTTCGCAAAGACATGGCGACATCCTAAGTATAAACATATTGATTATCTATCTCAGTAGAGTGCTTAGTTCAGGTTCACTTCTTTTGAGTACGATAATGTTCTAGATGATTTAGAAGTATTTCTGAAGTCTATTTCTATAGGAAGAATCCTCACTAGCGTTGAAAGCGTGTTTACGGCAGCATATCTCCCTCGCTTCAAGCACATCTAACATATAGTTCACCATGTCCTTCACACCGAATACACTTAGGGCAGTCTGGATGTCTTCAGTATAGATTGATTTTACCATTTTCATGTACATCTAGAATAGTTCTTCGTTCAGGTTGTCAGTAGGATCGAGTCCCCACACTAATTTCTTTAAGTACTCTTGTCTCAGAGTCTTATTTGTGAGAGCTACATACAGCTGCTTCATTTGATAGAGTGTTTTTTCATCAACAGATTTCATTCTTGTTCTACAAAGATGCTATCGTATAATTGCAAATGCATTCATGCTTTGTGCCTATTCCTGTGCACCAGATTTGTTCAGAAATATGTAGTAAAGCATCTGCATGTAACTATTAATGAGTTCACTGTCTGCCTCGGCGTGTTATTCCAAGAGTCTTAGAAAAGAGATGTAGGTGGATAACCCTCCGTAGTTGGCTATTTCTTTCTTGATAGACATGTTGTTGAGAAGTCCACCCGAAGCTATCTGCGCACAATTCCTTCCATAGATATCGTAAAGCTCTATGCAACCGTCAGATAATTTGTTAGCTCTTATGGGTGTAAACAGAAGGACGATGTGTTCGATGTGTTTTAGGTAAAATAGAGTGAAGTTTCTGAGTTAGTTCTCATAGAGGAAGCCTCTGACGTTGTTTTCTTCCATTTACTAAGCCATGTTCTTTGAGGTTAGCAGCACTGATGAAATGCACCCTTCGAATCCTTTGAATAGCTCTACTGACAATTACTTAGATGTGAAATTAGGCATATCGATTTCAATGTTGTTGAGATTCATTTAGTTTAATGATAAGTTTATGAAGTAGGATTTGAGAAACAGTTTTTTCCTCATTTAGAATGCAATACAGATTGAAGAATACTTGCCATATGGAATATCGCACAGATAGGTGAGTGAGGGCTTAGTTTTGAGCCATGATTTGGTTTCACCTTACACTCTCTGGAAGTACATTTTGTCTCCTTTCGAGAGTATTTAGAAACCAACTTTATCCTTCCCGACTAAACTCAGAAACTTTACGTCTTGCTGTTGCTTTTAGCACATAAACCAAAATGCGAATGTTCCGCCTTCTTCAAAAGGGTGTTTTTCGTATGGAAACTTAAGAGAAGGCAGCACTTATATACCTTCGCCTCCTGTTAGGTAGAAAAATGAATTAAGTTGCCTATTAACGGGTGTTTGGCTCTAAAACATGGCCTGAGTCATGAATTAAGTACCGACATTATCTGGATGTAGCTTATTAGCCTCCTTTTGTTTATGCTGCCGCTGTTGTAATCATCTGATAAGGGACCGGCTAGCTTTCTGATAAGTTTTAGACTTGGATCAAGTCGACTCAGCATTCCCTTTATGACCTTTGAGAGATGCTCGAGGCTTTACTAGAGTTAGTCATTCCCTATGTTGGCAAACAGACATTAGGCCAGCGAGAGTAAGATATCTTCGATTTCTGTGTGTGTAATAAGGCGGTAAAACATAGTTTCGTAAACAAAGTTAGCCTTCTTACTAAGTTAGCCAATGCATCCACTGGCCTTCGGCTTCTACTTCAGAACGCTTACCAACTGTTCTATTGGGTCCTCTACTTTACCTTCCGGTTCTAGACTCTAGATCATAAGTATGTATTTAATGAGGAAAATTCGTAATAACACGTTTAGGAATTCGGATGCTTAATACAGTCAAAAACGATGTTGGAGTGTTGAAGGGAGTGAAAACCTCTTTTGAAACACACTCATCTTAGATCGCTCGTGCCCCTGTCGATGTCTTCCTAATATGTGGAAAATGGGTTGAGTTTATTACTTGCGTTGGTTGATATCCTGATCCACAAACCATTCCTATATGATTTAAAAGATAAGGTTCCTTTCTAAGCTCTTACCTCGACTGAGAAAATACAAGTAAGTAGTCAGAACAGACTGGAAGCTGCTTTAGAAGGATCCAGAGGCGTAGCTGGCCATCAGATAGCTGAGTACAAAAGTAAGCTGTGTTAGTTGTTTTGTACTATGTTCATCAAGAATGTGTCGAAAACTCCACGTATCTTCAACACAAAGAAGCAAACTGCTGAGGTGATGATGGCTGCGACGATCTTGGTCATGAAAATTAGGATCTAGGTTACCAAATAAATACATTGGCAAACATAATGGCCTTGCTGATGTGCCCTCTCCACTTCTCAGTCACCTCTTGTGATATTCTTCCAGCTTCGCAGAAGTTGCCTCCCTCAAGGTTGATAGCAGTGTAGGTTTATTCGCTGAAGAAACTTACCCAACTGTGAATCATCCTCATCAACCAACCCACACATCCCTCATTGTTCCTGTATCGAGACACAGGCAAGAAGGAGACAACAAAAGAGAGCCAAGAGAACAGAGGGATAAGGAGAGAACCTTTGAGTACACTTCCAACATGGAATTCGCAGAGTCTTAGCCAGGCACTGGAGAAGTTTCCTTCTGTATTCCAAAGATCGCAGTTAGGCACTATTTGATCCAGATTAGCTTTGTTAACCAACCAGTTGCTGGAAGTGCCGCAGACCAGGAAAGTACCAATGTGATTGATGAAAAAAGTTGTCCATACCAAGTGAACGAAGTGAAGATAAAGACATATTTTTATGAAGGGGTTGTGAGCTAGTGAAGTTACATAGGGAAGTTTGAGTTGATCGACTGCTACAGTGCTTTTACTAATGGAGTAGATGAGGAAGAAGGCGGCGATCCAGCAGAGGAAGTAAACAGCCCACACCATAAACTTAAGTACGAACAGGATGATTAGCCAGTTGTGGCTGTTGATAAAATATGAAGCCAGTTTCATAATTCTGAAGGCACTTTTGAGGCTTTTGAAGTATCTGCAAATGAGGAGTACGATAACAACCAGAGAAAGCAGTAGAAGAAGACCGATAACTCGGCTCCACCCAGTGTAGTTGGTCCTTTTGACTATGAGATAGATACCTAGTAGAGCTACTCCAACGAAAAACATAATTGCGATAGTTCTGAGGGTATTAGTACTAGAAAGCCTGATGCAGATTAAGTAAATGCACATTAACAGCAGACAGATGCAGGGGGCCCCAACCAAAATAATGAATCTGGAATCGTAGATATCCTTAACGCTCGTGAAGAAAAATTAAATGTTGAGGGAATTCTGTATTACTTTCTCTACTATCGAAGAGAGAGGCCTGCAGAGTGATAATGTTTTGTAGGCTACATCTTGTAATTCATACTTTACGTCGGATATACGATAAACTGGGCACTACGGTTAAATGTCTAGGTCATATCGAACTGGCACTTCGATACTAGGGAGTTCTCACTACACTCCAGTTCAAACTCGTCACCCTAAGGACATTTCTTAACGCATACAGTTCTTCCCAATGTCTACGTTGAGAGACTGCTGTACCTCTAAGAAGGGAGTTGGAAAGTAGATGTATTTATACTGCGGTAAATCTATTCCACACCTACGGCCATCAGAGTCTCTTGGAGTAACTAGTTTTTCAAGGCTTTTAGTACTGAGTGCATATACAGACACACAGAGTAACAACAAAGTTAGAGATAAGTAGAGTATCGAGCAGGTACAGTCAGTCTTGGTGCGCAGTTAGTCTGGATTTGAGCTAAAGTACCTCTAAGAGGTATTTCTTATCCTAATGATGATTCCATGTGTTCGTTAATAATAAAATTTACACATCATTTCTTTGGAGTGGGTTAATTGTCTTCCTCTCCTATCTGCCCGCACTAAACAGGAGTCTATGACTATTCCTCTATTTCCCGAATGAAGTCAGCCATGCTAATGTCCTGGCTACCTGGTTTTTTGGCAGGTCTTTGGGTATCACTGTACTTCCATCCGATGAAATTCACAAACTGAAAGGTAGCTCTAACGTAGGTTGAGTCTTAATGTGTTTAGGAGTATCGAGACTGGTAAATAGCCAACATGGCCAACATTAGTTACTTGTAAGCACCTTTACGGGTACCTGTTAGAGATGAATTTTATCCAGACTGCCTGATTAGGTGAATGAGATCTAGCGCTGACTAGAACAGGCCAACATCTTCATAATGCTCTACTTACGCTAATGTCTGACCACTGTAGGCATTCTGTAGCCAGTATGACTAAGCAGATTGCCGATACCTGCTAAATCCACAAAGGGAGAGACGTGAGGGCTTAGCCCTCCGTATCGCTAATTCTCAGCAAGAAGAAAGCTAACTCGAAGTTCTTCTAGAGTGTTGGGTCCGAGTGTGTTTCCTATAAGACATCCATCGGCAACCATGGTGCTAAGGATTTGTTAGAGCAGTTAGCTGAGTTTGTTAACCTGATGGAAAGCTAAAGAGGATAAAATTAGGTCGAATTTGCCTTTCTCAAAAGGCCATGTCTATAAAGGAGTGATTTGAAACTCTACCTTGGTGTTTTTAAGCATTTTTGCTATACCCTCATCTTCTGCTTTAACAACCTATTACTCCTAAGCATACTTTCACTATATTTTAGACTCTCTTGGGAGTAGTCACACACAACCATTGATGAAGGTGCAAATGGATAGTTAGTACTGCTTTTGGTGAGTTAGCTGAGTACAAAATGAGGGCAACTTCCTATAAAAGCGACGGAATTCCACTGTCTTTTTATATCCAACACATTTGAGCTTATTATGTCGCTGCTTCTCTTGTGTAGCTAGAGGCATTATGGAGTATAATTATTGAGCAATATGTTGGAGTAGGCCCTGTTGCGATGCAGTTTGGCTCTGTTGAGGTCAAAGAATTTGGATATTTTTTTCATTCCTTGTTATATTTGAATGTCTTAAGTATTGATTAAATATGGAGTTGGTATTTGAGCAGCAGAAGTCTTTCAGCATTCTATAGCTAAAGTAACCATCCACACGATCTCAGGGCAGTCTTCGAAGATCTCTAGGACTTACGCAATAGTCACTAGTTAGACACTAACTATGAACTTGTAGTCCATAAAATGGGAGCGATTTGCTAAATGATACTATGGGGAGACTCGCAGGACCCCGATTTCTTTGAGTGAGCCTACTATTAATTGCAGATGCTTCTGTCAGAAGAAGGGCATGGAGTTGTGTATTGACATCCTGGGAAGGGCAAAACGTCGCGAGGTGCTGATAAGCGTAATTTCAAACGTATCCAAATTGTTAAGTAACCTTTCGAAAGAGAGCCTTCAAGTAATTCTAGCGAGTCCTGCGTTCGTTAGTTTCCAGAATATTAAGTTTAACGCAGTGGGCATTGAGGTCGCAGAGTATTACGTCAATTTTCTGAAAATCCTCAGCCAGAAGATAGACGCTAATAGCGTGCACCTTATATTCAACCATGTAACGACCAATTAATGCAGAAATGCCCTTGGTTTGCTCTTGGCTGGCAGGCTATTCGCTTTTATAATCACCCCTAGACTCTAATACGAACAACCTGCAGAGCAATTGTAGTTACTTTGGCAAAAATGAACGAGCCTCAAGTAAATGGATTTCTAACTCAATTCCCCTTTGTAGTTTTTTACTCTCATCTGGGTTGTTTTATCAAATAGCACTGGCTACGGATCGATTTTTATATAGACAAAAGGGAACCCCTAGATACCCAAATCAAGCGGGATCGACTGGTGGAGATAATAGAGGATCACCACGATATAATTAGTTATCTGTAGGATTTGATTAAACTTGGTAATCAAGCAATAATCCACTGCGTCATAAATGGACTCGTTACTCAGGCACTACACTTTTTATACAAAAGCATTATCTCGAACTAAAAGTAGGCCCTAAGCATTAGATTTGTCGTTTATATACTGGGTGCTCTGTTTAAACTCATCAGGGAATCTCCACTCGCCGACTGTATTGCTTTGGTATTTTTTGGAAAGTATCAGCACAAGTTGATATCCTAAACACTGATGACTGCATTTGAACCACCAGCTTCTTATTCGCAATCATGGAATTTCAAAAACTTTTGGGATTCATTTGATGATAAAATAGCCAAGATAGCCCGCGAAAACTACCAGAGCATTTCTAAAAGGCAGTAATTAGGTAAAGGGATTGATTTAATGAGTGGAGACGTACACACTTCACACCACCCAACAAAACTTTTGCGATAGGCCTGGTCTTACTTAATATCTAACAAATCGAAGCTTGAGTAATTCTAGACATAGTTTCAAAAGCTGTAAAATGTGTATGGCCTTGCTCAGGGGCCGTCGGAAGCCCTTCAACTGTTAAGTAGGCAAATATAATTCGGAGCGATTTAATTAGGTGACTTTGAGGAGAATCCCTCAAGAAAAATGCTTTTAGAGTTCATGATGTCGAAGGACGACAGTTTGGTTAACCTTAGTATTGAGCTGTTCCTCAACCTAATGAAAAACAAAGCAATATCTAAGCACGTGCTCGACTTCTGCAGTCTGAACCCTGTTTAAAGATCGACTGACTTCAATACGAGGACTAACTTCTAAAAACTACTTCGAATAGCCTGCTAGGTGTTGAAATTATAGCCTAGTACTTACAGGTTGTGCACAATAAAAAATGCAATTTAAATGGTCGAGCTCATATGCAAACCCTATATCGCCAGCATTCAGCAAATACTCACTCCTGAGCTATGGAGCTAGTTGTCACTGGCTCTGAAGCTTTCAGTTGAACGAGTAAATCTATACTTCGAAGGTCAGAAAGGAATAGTGAGTTTGGTTCAGCTATTCTAAAAGTGCAGTCATTAGGTAGGCAAAGTGAGGCATAAAAATCTGGTGTCTTTGGGAGTGTTACCTGGGCTGTAGGATTCTGACTTGTACGATAAAACAACACTTTCTCAGAAGGAGTAAATATTGAAGGACTTTCACATATTTTTTCTTTTGAAAGGCTTTCTCTAACGTATTAACTTGAGGCCACTTACTGAGTTCAAAGTTACGGAGGCGCCCGCTCGTGACCTAGATCACTTTGCAAAGTATTCAACAGGTAAACAGATTGAGTTACCTAACGATACTACTGTGTGTATGTATGCTAGAGCTGATTAGAAGCCACAGAAGTGCCTAATAAAACTTTTGGGAGCTGGAATCATAATATTTGAACCTATCAACTCTAAACAAGGTTCGGTTGTATTCAGTTCTTTTTATCATCATATAACAAAGCTGTAAATTCTGGAGACTGACCACACAGTGCTTCGAATAAAGCTTATGAGGGAGACTGAGAATGTAATTGAGCTACGGTTTGACAACTACAAAGTATCAACTACAACGAAGATGAATATGGAGGAGCAGAGGATGATGACAGCCACTCATTTAAGAAGACAGATCGGCAGTTTTCTAAAAATAAGCCTTTAATAGTTATTTAAACCTAAATGATTTATTCACTCTTTGCTATCTAAGTTTTAACTCAAGTTCGAATCCTAACCATTAATATGCTAGTTCAATTGGATAAACATACATTTAAATTTTAGAAAAAAAAAGAGTCTGCCAACTCACAATCAACGGCGGTTGTACTCACTAGTACTTAACTCTCCCAACAGGTAGTCGAACAGAGACGTCCTTCCTCTCTTCTGTTTTCCAAACTTAAATAGCATTTGTAAAGTGTCTCCGATCGAAAACTTCCATTTCTCTGTCAGCTGCTTACAGATCTATCGAGCAGCATCTATCCTTAACTTGTTGAATGGACAGTAGTTGAGTTGCTTTTGTGCGAGACTCGCTGCGATCCACTGAATCATAAATTTCAACTCAGGGTCTCCATTGAATACTCCGCAGCCCCAGTTGCCCGAGGTTACTTTATCAATCTTTTGAAATAGGGAGAACCCTGCATATGCTTTGTTGAGTTCCCTCATGATCAGATTTACTGAGTATTGTGGGTCTGGATCTTTAAGTGCGTCGATCGCCACAATAAACTCATAATTCGGACTTTCTGGATTCTCTAAACCGACGAACTGAAAGCTGTGGCCGTAGCCGCTGACTTTTACATACTTTCCAAAGCCTTGAAAACCTAGTGCCTCCTTTTTATCCATCCTTTAGCATATCAACATGGTAGCGTAGAGTTCAGGGTGGCACACGAACATGAGTTCTTATTGCACTGCGCCTCCACCGAGAGCACCTCCTCCAATAAACTCGTTGGCGAAGTCCACCTTGGCTGTTCCTTGAAAATCCTAGATGCTTGCTGTTGCATCCTTAATTTAAACTCTTTACAGACGATGTGTATTATTTTCCACTTTAATCTGGTCGAGGTCTTGGCTGTACCTACAAATAGTAACTTGTCCTTGTGGACTTGGCTCTGCCTAGAATGCCTTTTCCATGTATTTAAGAATAGCTAATGTCTTTTGGACATCATGAGAGAATACATAGGAAAAGTCCTTGCTAAAGTTAAGATTGTTACAGCCCTGCAAAGGGCAAAGTAGGCAAACCATATGGCAAAGGAGTAGACGTATTGAAGTTCTGGGATATCTGCATTATTTCTAGATTCCTCTGGTCATGAGCGGGATTTCAGGAGATCTGCTCTAGAAGTCTAGAATAAACTTCGAAAACTATCTGTACATCCTTTCCAAATATTTTAGCTAATATAAAATGGAAAGTTTGGGATTCCCTTGCCCTTGATTGGTGAAGTAGGAGAATTTTTTTAGGCAGTCGATGAGTTATGACCGACTCATTTTGCCTTCACTCATTTTCTTGAGATCTTTTTTAATCTCTTACCAAGAAGAAGTGAAGTAAATCAATTTGTAATTACCAGTTGAGTTGAATTTTGATGCTTGCCTCTTCTCTTGTACATGCTCTGTTTCATTCATAACAGCTTTATTTACCCCGAACTTTTTGTAGTAAGGTTCAGGATTTCCATAGTTGTTATAGTAATCTCCGGGTTTAAGAGTAGAAGAATTCCGAATGTTAGTGGGCTGTTTGGCATAAGATATCGGTTTTGAATCGCCCTCATATTGGCCATGATTAGGTTAATAGTATTGATGTCCTCGATCGAAGGCGTAGGTTGGCTGGTTCCCATATATATACTTCTGAGGAGCTCGTTGTTTTTCTTCGTACTAGCCGGTTTTGTTCCACTTGACTTAACCCTAGCGTGAGTTTCTGGTATTTCCATGATTGGGATGCATTGATGTGCCTGGCTTTGAAGTAGGTTGCACGGATGAGGGCATGTTTAACCAGGTAGGAGTGGCTTTTTGCTACTTCGGGATGCTGTAGAATTATCTTCGGACGTTTGGATGCATTAGCAAATAGACTAAATATTATCAAACAAACACTAATACTAACATTAAAACCGGTTGATCACTCTAATAGTTGGTAATATTAAATCCCAACCTTTCAAGGGAATTTGAGTACTATTTAAATCTTAAGTTTGAGGGTTCAACTATGTGCTGTATTTTTATCTACTCTGCGACTACTTTACCAAAAGTAAAGATTGGTTATCTTGTAAAAGATCCACTAAGGGGTTATAATCATCAGCCATTTTTTCTTTTTGTAAGTCTATTTGATAAGCATGATTTAAATATTGTAAATAGTTGCCAACATTATACTTGAATCATCAACTATAGATTGCTCTTGAAGGTCGGCTGTACTTGAGAAAATAATCGAACACGCCTATTCTTTACCTTGCAATGTGTTGTCCGAATCCCAATAATAAGCGAGAGGCACCCGCTACCCCCAACTGTTTAACAGAGTTAACTACTGCCTGGACTTTGTTACAATCTAGCTTATTTAAAGGGCAGTAGTTCAGTTGCTTTCCCGCGAGACTCGCTGCGATCCACTGAATTATAAACTTCAGCTCAGGGTCTCCGTTGAATACACCACAGCCCCAGTTGCCCGAGGTCACAGTATTGACTGCTGGGAAGAGTGAGAAACCTGTGTAAGCCTTGTTGAGTTCCCGCATTACAAGTTTTATTGAGTATTGGGGATCGGGGTTTCGCAATGCATCTATTGCGATAATGTAATCCTCTTGACCCTGTGGATTCTCTAATCCGGCGAACTGAAAGCTGTGGCCATAGCCGTTGACTCTAACATACTTTCCAAAACCCTAGAAGCCCAAAGCTTACGTTTCTTCCATTCTTTCACAGAACAACATGGTGGCGTAGAGCTCAGGGTGACACACGAACATGAGTTCTTATTGCACTGCGCCTCCACCGAGAGCACCTCCTCCAATAAACTCGTTGGCGAAGTCCACCTTGGCTGTCCCTTGAAAATCCTAGATGCTCGCTGTAGGTCCTAGGACGCACACTTGAGTTAATTGAATCTTGCTGTTAATTAACTGCTGATCTCCAATAAAAGTATGAGTCCTTATAATAGTTAAGTTTCTGGGAGAAATTGGCTGAGAAAGATATTGGAAGATGGCAATTGTTTTTTGGTGTTATGATGAAAATATATGGGAGAAGTCCCTTCTATTGTGAAGATTATTGGATTCTTGACGGAGGCACAACATACAAGCCATCAGGCTGAGAAGGAGACTAAAAATCTATCGATTAAATTTGTAAGAGCATTGAGTTCCTGTTTGAATAAGTGGAATCCTAAGAGGTTTTGACTAGTAGCTAAGAATAAGGTGGGCTAGGACCGAATAAACCTCAACGGGATTTGGCATGTATTAAAGATAGCTCAGCGAGGGACTTATCTGTGGCAAATTAGTTATGCTATGGAATCCTTTTAATTATTGGATGATTTGCGGAGGATTGAGTGACTTCCGTCTAATGAGTTCTAACCTCTCTTTGATATAGCCCCAATGAGGAGATTTGTAAATCAGAGAATACTCTTTAGCTTGATGAGCAGGGCTGATTTGAGATTGGTACATATTTGATGAGCGAGAGCATGGAGGATAAAAGTAATTCGTGAATTTGGATCCCGATAATTGAACTCCCATTATCAAATAGACTAATTTATTACTAAAACTACGGGTTTATAGGTTGGATTTAAGGTGTTCTTGTCTCTTCGGCTAAAAAACTTAGTTAGTCTTCCCAATACAATTTATTTGTGTTGATGCTCGCTGAAAATACGGTTGGGGTTGCTCCATTAAAATGCCCTACTCACCCTAAGGATCCTCTTTCGATTGTGTGTATTGACAAGAACTGCGATTCCCGATCTCTATTATGCTTTGCTTGCTACAAAAGCAATCACAAAAATCACTAAAGCCTCACCTTCTAATAATTTAATAGTTCTCTCAACAATTTAAGTGTCAGCTTATCCACAGGACAGGCTCTACAATAGGCAATGGGAGTGATTAAATAACAAAGGGCAGGGCTTTTCAATTTAATTAGAGGAATAACACAAAGTGTTCAGCAATCTTTAAGTCATATTGAGGAGAGCGGTACCGCCATATTTGAGAGGGTTTAAGAGCGTATAAAGTAGCTAGCGCACTAGATTAAAGGTAAATATGACAACCTCAAGAGCATCCAATAGGCCACCCATATGGTTCAAGCATTTACCTAAATCCTGAAGGAAGGGTCTCCTTAGCAGATAGTTCAAAAGACTGTTGAGAGTCTGAGCAAGGTATCGACTCGAGTGAAGATTTTTTAGAGGGATTTCGAGAAGGTCCTGAGGGAATAGGGAGAGAATACTAACAAAAGTATGTCTTTAATCGTAAGTCAATTTAAAAAGCTGTCTGTGTCTGTATTGTCCAACTGTAAGTCCTTCAGTTGGTCTACGGTTAACAAGGATATTTCAATAAAGGAGGAGCAAGTTGAGAGAATAGCTAAGAGTACTCGTGATATTATTGGTGTGATTAGCTAACAACCTTTACCAAGTAAGCTAAGCTCCAGGTGGGGAGTGGAAGTTACCAAGATATCGGGGTATGTGTATTTGGGGGTGTGCTTTCAAACCCAAGTATTGAAGAACGAATTGGAATGGCAAAAACAGAAGCTTAACAGCAATCTCCATGGGCATTACATGGTGACAAACCACGGGATAACTATTTCTCATCATGTAAAGGATATGAATCATAAAGCCAGGTCTTTTAAGTTCGAAGCTGGCGAAATAATTTATTTCCAATATCGCCCTAAGGACAGTAAACTAATTGTTTGTAAACCAGGTTAGAAAACTGTAGAGCTGGTAATCGATAAGGATGTAAAGGATGCTCTGAGAATATGTGCCTACTTCTCATAGACTTAAACTGCTATTAAATTGAGTGCAATTGAATTCCAATAGGATTGATAGTTAAGTAAGTGTATTTAACACTAATAATGTATTTCCATCAAAAAGCGATTTGAGAGGCAGGGGAAAAAGAATCAAATTATATGAGGTTTGTTAAGTAGATTTAATATGAAAGTCAAGGCACCATAGAAGACATCTCCACCTGGTGCATAGGCTGCTCGTCAGTCTTAGCCTTCTCTGCCCTCTTTCGTTTTAGATCTTCCGACACCAGAAAGTAGGGTATCATTCCCATAGCCAAAACTAATGTCATGGCGATGGAAGTTATGAAGGCTGTCCACCTATCGTAAATGCCTACGCCCTGCTGGATGATCAAAATCTACGTAGGGTTTACATTACCTCTACTATTCCTACAATTTGTCCTCCAGTCATCAGTATTCCAGTTATTTGGGCTTCTCCCACTGGAAATAGAATTTAGCAACCGAAATCAAAGCTCAAAGGCATTAAAGGAGTGAGTCCCGCTCCCATCAGAACAACGCAAATATAGCTGATGAAATCCAGCTGAATGTAGTAGAGATTGAAGCAGAACATACCCATGGCGCTAACAGAGAAGACTGCACAGATAACGAAGGTTCTCTTATACCTTGAGGTTTTCTATACGTAAAGACAGAAGATGACTGAAGCAAAAATGCCTACAACTAGCAGGATAACTCCAAATATGCTGGTGGTGGTCTGAGTAAGGAAGAGGTTACGTCGGTGTATCCGAATGGTTTGAGGATGTAGTTGAGGAGGGCTCCTAAATAGTTGAAGGCTCCATTCAAGAATGAGAAGCCAACAAGTAGTAAAATAAAGTTCTTGCTTTCGTACATCTACTTGAGAGATTTGTTGAACTTTACTTTTTAGGTCTAGGCACCCAAACTTGGTAGCTTCGGTGGCTTTTCTCTGAAGAATAGAACTACAAGGATTGCTCCTACAATGCTTAAACCGAACTCGATTAGCATAAGAGTCAGCATTTGATTGTAAGTGACGTTAACATTGATTGGTTTTTCCTCAACTATTAGCGAAGGCAGGAGAAATCCGATTCCGGTACCTACTAGATTTATTGAGGAAAGTATTGCTGTGGCGACTGGCCTCTATTATAATAGAAATGATTACGTTCTATTATTTAAACCAGTAAGTAGCAATCTTTGCAGGAGCATTTAGAATAAATGGTTGACCTACTGCACATAAAAGTTGCCCAACAATCACAGCTGAGAACGAACTGTTGACTAAGCAGCGAATACCAGCTCCTACTGCAGTGAGCACTGATCCAATTATCATACCAGGTTTGATTCCCTTGACGTCGAGTATCCAGTTGGAGGGACAATTGGCAAATACGTACATTATCATGTAAAGCATAGGCACTAGAGTCACCTAAGAATCTGTGAGACCATATGTTTAGGCAACTTTTGCACTGATAGGGGAGACCACCACCCAACACATTCCGTTGAAGAAGGAAGGCAGAGAAAACAAGAATACGATCATATAGCGGTAGGGGTACTCCACATACTAGCCCTCCATCGTTGATATAATAAGCTATTATTAGAAAATGGTATGTAATTTAATAGTTTTATCGAACTAGAATTTAAATCAGTTGGTTCCCTGCTCTCCGAACTCTTTCATCCATTCTACGTATTTGTGCATGTCCTCAGTACCGACTGAAGGCTTAACATTTTTCACTGCAAGCTTGAAGTCCTCCATAGAAAGAGGAACGTTGACTTCCTGTTCGAACTTCTGAATGTTGTCGATATTTCTGAACCCTCCCTGCTCTCTGAGTTTCTTTCTCATGGGGATATACGCTGCCTCTCGACACAGGTTGGAAATATCGGCACCTGAGTAGCCCTCTGTCTCTTTGACTATGACCTCGGGCTCGAAGTCAGGTCCTAGTTGTTACTATTTCAAACAGATCTTCAGTAGTTCTCTCCTTCCTATTTCAGTTGGCAAAGGAATATCTGAGTTATTATCGATTGTTACATATACGTTTTTAGAGACGACGACGAATGGCTTAGTCTAGATCCCAAGGTCTGTTGGTAGCTCCGATGACTACGACTTTCTTTTAGTCTTCTCCAGTATTAGCCCCATCCATTGAGGTTAGTAGCTGAGTCTTAACCCTAAGTTAAATCAAGTAGTTACTTTCTACTGCTGTCATCATCCTTATCACCTCTCTTGGAAGCGAGGGCATCGATTTCATCAAAAAATAGGGTTGTAGGAGCATAGAAGCGGGCCATTTAAAATAGAATACGAACTAACTTTTAGGACTAGCCTTTCCATTTAGAAGCCAGACTAGAGGATGTTACATTGAAGAAAGTTGTCTTTCCAGTGGAGGCGATGGCTTTGGCTAACATAGTCTTACCAGTTCCCGGAGGACCAAACATTAATACTCCCTTCCAGGCCCGTCTTATTCCTTTGAATAGCTGCGGCATGTGCAGTGGCATCAATACGGCCTCAGCCAAAAGCTCTTTGGCCTTCTACAATTCGGCAATATCTTAGAATTTAACATTGGGATTCAAATCTATGACCTATCTTTCGAGCAGGTTGATTAAATCAGCGTCAGGACCAGATCCTTAAGGATAGACATGCTTCAAATATGTCTTTTTTTCGTTTGCGTCTTCGGGTTGCTTTCCCTGTTTTTTGGCATTAGCTTGCCATGGCTTAGCATATTCATCTCTCTTTTTAGCTTAGTTGCTAACGTTGCTTTTATTACTCACGACCTTCTCCTTCTTAGTTGGTTTAGTGAACTTGGGAGGTGGAGGTCCCCAGTCCAGAGGATCCTTGTCATCCTTATTCTCCTATCTTCTCTTCTGATTATAAATCTCATCGTCTTCATGGTACTTCCTAAATGGTTCTGCGTTGAACGGATACTTCTTCCTCTCTTTACGCTCCTCTAGACCTAAACCGTCAGCTGCCTTAGGGGAGTCTTCCTTGAAAGATTAGTTCTATTTGGGTATGATTCTTTGTGGAGGAGCGGTATGGTTCATGATAGCTATCATCTATTCGACCTCGAATCTTTATTTTTTGATTTCTTCCAGAAGTCTGTTCCACTCTGCGATTAATTTGCTGTCCTTAAGACGGATAATCTCTCTAGGATAACGGCCTATGTACTTTTAAAGGCGATCGATAACCTGAGTAAAGTCGTCCTTCGCTTCAGGGTACCTGCCGAAGTAGGCGAGGTTACGAGCCTTTTTGATATTGGTGCTGAGTGTTTCTAGCACAGCAGATGACATTTTTAATTTCTATATTATTCACTCTCATAGTATTTAACAGCCACCATTCCGATTTATGCCGATAGCAATAAGTTGAAAAATGGGGGATAGATTACTGTAATAGGTGATAGTGGATTTTTGATAATGATCTAAAATACTCAGCAACGGAAATACATAGCCCCAGGTATCCTGCTAATTAAGTACATTCCCAACGACTCTGTCAATAAGGACAGCTACGTGTTCTAGATTAAAGTGTAGCTGTTGAATATAGTGGAGTTTGAGTGCGATTTCACGGGATCCTAAAACATAACCATCAAAGACACAAGTGGTCTCAAGTGTTTGAAGACAATTGAGCCCTTCAAAACTAGTGTGGTCGCCATACTCTAGCTGCATAAAGACTGGAAGCTGAAAAGTAAATTCAAATTCACGTTGAAATCTCCGCCTAAATAGATGCAAGCACAATGGGTGCTCACCTAGAACAAAACTATCCGTTCTTATATAGTTAACGCGGAAACAATATTCAAGGGCACTGAGCCTAGCCTTATGCCCATCGAGTAAATTAATTCTCTGCTGGAGAAGGCCAACTCTAAGTTTCTAGATTTGGAGTTCATACCAGACGATATGAGTATCATCGGTAAATAGGACCGTACCCTTATGGACTCAACAGTTACTCAGTGGAGGCCTCCTGAGATGTTTCTCAAAATTCCGTTCGAACTAGTAACCAAAATACATCCTAATAACCTGATAATCGGCAAGTTGAACGATGAGTCTTTCTTTTCTGTTCTAAAATGTTTAGCAATGAGGCCGCCCCTCGTCGAAAGGCTATTCTTAAGTCCTCTGCAAGTTAACGAGAGAGGGGTTTACAGGCTACGAATATGTAAAAATGGGGAATGGCAGAGCGTCACTATTGATGACTCTATTCCTTGTGAACCAATTAGCCATCCTAAGTTCACTAGGAGTATAGAGAATGATTTATGGCCAATGCTAATAGAGAAAGCTTATGCGAAACTACATCGAAGCTACTTTTCTTTAAGATAACTCGAGGTCAGGGAGGTTTTTGAAGATTTAACAGGCTGTCCCACTTAACTGCATAAAATAGAAGATACTCCTTAGTTTAGCCATCTGCTGGCGTAGAACTTTGCTCAAGGCTACATAGCATCATTTTACAACTTAGACCAAATAAAGGAGTTCTAGGAAGACAGTTTCATTCCAATAAGTAAGCGGGCATACCCTCTAACTAAGTTTAAAGAGGGCCAGTCATAAATAGGCATACTGGCTTAAACTGGATAGATATTTTTGACTTTGAAGGAAATAAAGTAGAAGTTTATCTATCTTTGTTTGTGCAAGACCAAAAACTGGGAGTAAATTAGAGTGAAGGGAAAGTTTATGAATATACAGCATGCTCGATACCCTGACCAACTTAACCCTGTGTCCAAATATTACTACACTATTGATGTACAAATCACCTCCTAAATCACTATGAAGCTTCATCAAGAGGATATACACATTGGATGCAATAAGCATTTCAAACCATATAACTGGATCTCTCTCGTAGTCTTCAAAAAGATGTCTGAGGTGGGACTTAAAAAAGTAGGGCTGCTGCCTTTCGCCAACACGAGGTAAATAACTCTGAATATAACGCTATAAGAAGGAGCTTATGTGGTTGTTCCGGTGATTCTGAGCGAATTGTAGCCCACTGACAAAATGTAGGATGAGCAGTTTGTGCATGATGTCTTTCGTCAGTTAGATCTATTAATGACTAGAGAACTCAAGTACGCTGAGCTAGTTCCATTTTTCAAGGCTGTTAGGCACCCCTTTAACCAATAGTAGTACATTAATATCCTCAAGAAATATTCTAAGAATAAGTACTTAGGACCTAAAGGATTCGCCAGGATGTGGAAAGATCATCGGAATGTATGGCTTCCGGAAATCACTTAGCTCTCCGAAACCAGGCTATTTATTCTGTCAATGCACTGTGCCCGAGAGCTATCGGTGCTAATCAAGAACAATATCGGGACTGATTTGGACAATTTGGCCCACATTGAAATAATAAATGCTTTCGGTAAGTAGAAAAACTACGGAAAGGAGGGAAAGTAGTCGAAATAGGCTAAAATATTCTGGTTGAAGCACCCGTAAGTGATTGAAGTATTTAGGAATTCCTACATAACGTATTACGTAGAAAACGACTACGTAACCAAGATAGAGTTGGAGCTGGACTGTTCCCAGTCGACTGGTTACACTTTTAACCCTCCTTCTGGTAAGGTTACCAGACAGTTGGATTCAGGACAGCGAGAGTTCGTCATGAAGATGATTCCTCAATTGGGAGGCGACCTCAACTTCACTCAGAAGTAGATTGTAAACATCAAACAGTTAGAGTGATGACTGAAACCGATAATATCTTAATGTATCTATCTATTTCACCTCTAAACCGTTTCCAACTTACCAACTGTTGGGCTTGAGAATATCAAACATCTGTTGATGGCTTAACTTGCACTCTATCGGCAATTTGAAGAAGTTTTATTGAATCCTAAATGCCGTAAGTGAATGTAACGGAACCCAGGGAGGAGTTGCCTGCAGAAACGAGAATATTAGATTCCAGATTAAATACAAGGTTTATTGCGATAAATAAAAGATATTTCTTAGCTATGTCCCTTAACATCACCATACTCAACACCACTGTTGCGCGAGATACTGAGCTCATCGGCAAGATGGATCTCTTCGTTGTCGGCAAACTCTCTGGAACAGGAATCAAACCTCAAGAATTCAAAACCAGAGTGGTGAAGGGAGGAAAGGGTCAACTCACCACCTTCAACCAAAACTTCGCTGTTCAAGTCCCAGCCTCATCTGCAGATGCTAGGCTACTATTCGAAGTGAAGGACGAGGACGTAACCACTGACGACATGGTGGGAATCGCTTGGATGAACCTGAGGAACTGCAATGCATTGAACCGGGGACAAAACCAATACGAAGTTAGACTGCACTACAAGAACCAGGATGCAGGAACGTTGAACATAATGACCTCTTATCAATGATGAGTTCATAATGGATGCCACACGCTCAGGATTTATTAAAAGTACCGGATTTAACTAAAATCAACAACGATATTAATTCGACGTTCACACCCACTGTATTGAGTTAGTTACTGTATTTTCGATTGGAACTTCTTCTATGGAAGATTTAAGATTAATTCGTAGTATTTAAATGGAAAAATAAACTTCTTCGACCTTCTATCGCACTCGCTCTCTCAGTAGGCCTAATTCCATCTGTGAGATGCATACTAAGCCTGTGCATATGCAGGGAACTATCGGTAAGGAGTCACTTATTCAGGAGGTGTAGTTGGTTTTCTTCCTTATTATCGCAAGGAAAAGACATACCTGCCGATGGAATTCAGCACAGTGATCCCAGTGTAAAGGAAGGTTGTTGACTACGTTCCCTTCAAGAGTTATGGTTATATCCCAGTATAGAAGACTTATTCATCGACGATCCCCATCCATAGGAATATTACATACGCAGCCAAAGTTACCCCTACCCGAGTCCTCTAGTACGCTCCAGTACAGACAACAAATTACAAACTACAGTATACGCCTATGAAAAAGTAAGATTTGGTTGATTTAGGTAATTAATCTGCAGACCACTGTCCAAAGTGAACTCAGGTAAGAAATAGTTTAGTCTTAAAATTGATAAGAGTACAGCTGAGTCAACTCACGCAAGCCACATAACTTAGCAATAGAAGGAAAATGCGAACTCAATCGTTCATAAGAAATCTCAGTACTACAAAGAGAAGGGGTCGGTCAAATAAGACACCGTGCAGGAAGCTCGGCTTGCTTAGAGCCAATATTGTCCATCAGATAAGCTGGACGATCCCCATGAGCAGATACCTCAGCCAAAACGTCCTAACACCCAGAAGCAATATATTGTATTGACCCAAAAGGCCACAATGGATGGTGGGAAGAAATAACAGACCCGTTAGAAAACATCCCCATCGGTACATAATGATGATAGGCACTTTATTCCTCTGCATCTGGAGGTATGATTAATTGTCGAAAAGCTTGAAATTGGTTTTATCATGAATGAGATTCATTATTTGAGGTTTATAGACTCCTTTGTGAATAAATATGCCTGATAAAAGGAATTATAATTAATGAAGTCAGATAAACACATCTCAGATACAGAGTATTTCCTCTAGCGGAGAGGAAGGCCCACTAGAAACAGTAAGAAAAAACTCAACATCTTGCAGCAGTTTGAAAGGAAATCCCCCACTGTTCTTCAAAAACACATATAGACATCTCCCTTCTCCAAGTAGCCAGCCCACTCCAGCAGCTAGAAATATTACCGGTTTATACTGTAGCACAGGCATGTTAAGGAGTTTAACAGTTCGGTGAAGTCAAGATAGTATAACCAGGAGTATACCGGAATGATAAAAATGAGCGATAGCATCCAACATAATAGGAGTCGGCTGGGGAGGGATCAACCCAAACCGAAGCCAAAGTTGGATACGACTAAAAGCTCGGAAAAGTTTAGATCTCCTTATTTGAGTCGACCGGAGAAGAGTGTGTAGAGCTCTGTTCGGAGATCGCGTGCAAACTACGGACAGTTCTTAACGTATGGGTCGTTGGAGAGGAAAGTAATAGTGTAAAAATTAAACGAAGAGGAGCAGGTGGCTAGCAATCCTGAGGACCCGCTGAAAAAGACAATAAAACGCTATATAAACTATATTGAGAGCTTTCGGAAGATCGGAGATGATACTGATATCGGTGTTGAGGGAAATGGAATGGACAGGATATGGTTTTACCATCACTTCCTATACTACAGGTTTCTGTTCTAGAGTCAGCTCATTAAGTTGAGGTAGAACTTCAAGAATTCTACCAATAAGTTCAACCTTTGTGCTTTGGACGCCTTTATCGTGAGTTTAAAGAGTGATAACAATAGGAGAGAGTAGGCATTTAACTCCATAATGCACTTAGTTGGCGGCAACGAGGCACACACCCTCTAAATCTCCAGGAAAGATACCTTTCAGATGCTTAAAAAGCAGATTCAGCTACTTTAAGCTAAAGACAAATAGAAACCGTAGCATTCTTCCAGAATAAAATACCTTAGTAAATGCCTGTTGGCTATTCAACTACTCAGTAACTAAAAACTTGCTGAGGAGTTTGCCCCTAATTTTATGTGATAACTACTAAACAGTTGTTAGACCAATAATCTAATTAATACTTTGTTGTGAAGTAACAGTCACCTATTAAGTACTCTGTTGTATTTGTTGGATAGTATTACTAACGCTTTTCAATACTTTAAGAGGCTTAGAGATGTCAAATATAATTTTCTTTCGAGCTATATTCACAATTGACAGGAGTTTCAATAAACCAATATTTTTCAATTTAAACATGTCAGCCTAGAACTCTGCAGTAGTTATTGACAATGGCAGTGG
>JAOXNN020204373.1:0-21453 GCA_028571205.2 Hydropsyche betteni | reverse complement strand
GTTTTCTTCTGGAGCCCGAATCCAGAAATCTACTGAGTTTAGAGAAGAGTGTTTTAAGGTTACGAGCAATCTCCTGGAAACACAGACTAATATCTCCTTTATTGAAGACAGACACTGAAGCATTGATGAGTGTGGGATCTAGTGTTGGATTACTCTTCAAAAAGTCCTATCTCTAACTCAGAATATAGTAATAATCCCTCTCAACCAGTCCTGTCAGTTCCTTTGACTCAGAGTTCCTAAAGGATTCCCAACTACTTTTACCAAACTTAACACAGTTCTTAAACTAGTAAATCATATCAACCTGCATCCTCTCTATCAGTTGAAAGAGATTGAACACTACACTGTACTTTTCCTGTAGCTAATCCTCATCCAGTATAAGTTTTCTAATGAGGCGGTTATGGAAGCATATGAATACTCTCTTCGATATTATGTACTCTTCCATCTACTCGATGCATTGTTTCTCGGTTACCTCTTTCTATTGGGAAGATTATGGGCATTTTATAGGGCTTACCTCAGCCTCAGATATATTCTGCACGATGAAACTGAATCTAGTGGCCTACTTCTCCCTGTTGAACCTCTGAGAGTTCCTACAGAAATCGAAGATCCTGCTCCTACTAACGAACTAGTCTAATTGTGGGAAGGTTATTCTCTCCTTTTAGTTACGGTTTATCATTTAGACTATTATCATTAGCAGTTTATCCAACTCCAGGCTGTTTCTCCTAGCAAAGTTGTTTATCTGGAGGGGAGTGGTCATCAATTACATGATGAATTGCTTCAGGGTTAGGGCGAGGCTTCCGGAGGATAAGTAGGGATGATGTCCGTAGATGATCATAAACATAATTACTCCGAGTGAGTACACATCTGCCGCTGGATTAGGCATGTAAGGTTTATCGGTTGAAGCCATCAATCTTTACGGAGACATGTATGTTTTAGTACCTTCCTTCCGAACTGTCTTTATTTAGTCGTAGATGATAGATAGTCCGAAATCAGCCAATTTGTAGTACCCGTCCTTAATAAGAATGTTATCTGGTTTAAGGTCGAGATGAACTATTCTTTGGTTATACAGCTACCTGTAACCTTGGAGTAGCTGGTAGAAAATATTGACTACTTACTACTACGTAAACCCTCTATTCGTTTTGCCTTTCATCTAGTGTCCTAACGTCCCTCCGTCACAATACTCCATAAAAATGTAGTAGTTATTAGCTGATAGGCATCGGATTGGCCAAGTTTGCACTAAATTGGGATGCTGTGTGATCTTCTCTATGATGCTTAGCTACCTTTAGACGATTGCTTTGCTGGATTACTATGCGATCTTCACTACCTTCACCACTATTCTTTTGGAAGGGTCGTTTACATCTGCTGCTCTGTATACCTCGCCGCAACCTCCTTTACCGAGTTTCTCATCCTCCAACAGAAGGAATTGATGGGTGGACGATCTGATAAGCTTCGCCCTCTTTTGTTACATACTGATTAGTAATATTAACTTTGAATTAATTCAGGTCAAGAAGAACTTCCTTGCGATATTTTAGACGAAGGTTTGTCGGTAGGTGCTTTTTAAGGAGATGACTCCTTCTTGGTGAAGTTATTGTAGTAGGAGATACAGTGTTACTTCTGCACTATGTTGCAACACTAGGGTAGCTCCATCACGTATACACCTAGATAATTTGAATGTTACTTGGTTTCCCAGCGTACATACTGTAAGCGGGAATCACAGTATCGGGGGGTACAATGCTTCCGTCGGCAATTATCACGTTCTCAGCGATGACTGATCGATGCCCAATTATACAGTCTTTGCCGATTCGAGTAAAATTACCTATTTTGGCAGCAGAGACTATGGTGTTCTTGTCAATAAATACGTAATCCCCTATTTCCATGGGCACGAACTTGATCTTTCCGTTATGCTTCTTGTAGGAGGGCTTCAGGATGATCCCCTCTAACAACGTCACGTACTTCCCCAACGATATTTGAGCTAGGTCTCCCCTAATGATAAGCTTTTACTGCAGAATGGTTTTACCAGATATTTGAATATGGTCAGACCCCTTTATCAGGCATCGTTTGCTTATGAGGTTACCAGATTTAGTCTCGAAGTAGGCATCTTTTGCGTAGTAAACCTTATTTTCGAACTCCGCCATCAATATATTAATTACATCTTCATATTTTAGACTAAGATTCATTATTCAATCAGACTTTTATGCGGGCGATCTCCTGCACAAGTGCTCGATTCATCTCTTGCAGGTGGTTGATGATTTTGAGTTACTCTTGCAGCTTATCCTTCAGTAATTGTTTAGGAGCAAATAGTTCGTATTGCTTGAGGAAAAGCTCGGCGTTGTACTTGTCATCTGCCGACAGCTTCTTCCCGAGTATGAACTTATGGACAAATTCGTCCTTTTTCTTGGAGTCTTCTGTTATATGTTTTAGCTTTTGGTTGAGGGAGTCAGAGAGTTTTTGAGCTGCCGCTAGCTAATTCTTTACACCTTGGATTTACACTTCGAAACTTACTGCTTGTGTCTTTCTATCGCTTATGCTCTTCAGTTTCTCAATTTATAACTCGGCCTTTAATGCTGTAACTGTTCCATTGAGACTAAATATGCTGTCTCTCATCTGGCAAATCTTTTAATCTTTCAATGAGATGCTGTTCTTCAAAGTTGTCAGTTATTCAATCTGTTATCTGAGAGCTTCGTCGAATGATCTGAGCTACTTTTGAAGTCTGAAATGCCACTTGTCGCGAAGAGTTTCAAGTTATAGCCGTAGATAGCTTTCATCTTCTTTTGATTGGCTCTTCCAGTTCTCCAGCAGCATTTCACTGTTTTCAAGTTTCAATTAGAGTTGCCTTACCTTATCGGATTGATTGAAGTCAACCTTATTCAGATTGTTGAGAGCAGCATTAAGCTCATTCTATTTGGTAGCGTATAAGGATGAAAGCTGTCCCATGTCGGAGGAAATAGCCTAAAAATCTTGGATAGTTCTGCTGAGTTGTTATCTAAGGAGTTAAATGTCTTGGCGGGCAATCCCTAACTCGTCAGACTTTTCCCTCAAAGCTACTTCGAGGGCACCTTTGGCTTCGAGGGCGGCACTGAGTTATTTGGTCGTTGAGTTCAGTTTAGTTTCGTATTTTTCCAGAATTTAGGTTTTGTCAGTCTTGTTTCTCAACTCAGATTATTCTCTTGTCTGTTAGAGTTATTGCTGAAGCCTTTAAAGCTTATATAGTGAATTCTTGAGTTACATTTGCACTTTGGTCAGCTCAACATCTTTATTTTTAAGAAGCCTCATAGTCTTATCATCTTCGCTTCGGTCAGTATTGACCCTCTATGCCTTGGCGAGATCTTCTCTAGCCTTTTTGAGCATCATTTTATGCTATTCAAGTTGTCGAGCTAAATCAAGCATCTTTTGCCTTTCAGTTTCGTGCGAAGTAGTCATAACTCTAAGGTTTTCCTCGTAACCCTTCCTAAAATTGGTAAGCTGCTCAATAGCCTGTTTGTTCTGTTCCATTTTCCGTCTGAACTACTCCAACTGTGAATCCTTAATTTGCAGATCCTCTGCCATTCCAACATTATCTGAAAGCATTAAGTAGACCTTCTCGGCAAACTCATCAACAGCCAGATTCCTATCGCCAAACTTAGCTTCTAGGTTTCTTTTGAGGCTTTCATAAACAGCCAGATCTTACTTGGACTTTTGGAGTTGGTTGTTCAGGCTCTCCATAAACTGTTGAATCTCAGATTCACTGGCTCCTGCTTTAACCCTCAGCATATTTAGCTCATTATTGGCGAGAGTTAGCTGCGTGTTTACAGTGCTAAGCTAACTTCTTAAACCGCTGTTCTCGTTCTGGATATTATGCATGTTCAATAACTCAGCTCTCAACTGAGAATTTATGTTTTGGAGGTCACGTAAGGCTGATAACTCTGTCGACATGGCTGAGTTCTATTGTTGTATGTTTAAAAGAGCAGCGATTTCGCTTTTAAGATTACTGTTTTCCTACTGTAATGCTAAAACAGCGGCAGAATCCTTTTTCAAGACGTTGCTATGTTAAATGTCCATATGGAGAACACTCAACTAATTTTTGAGGGCAGTATTTTAATCATACATTTTGTCTGCATCTTGTCTTAATCTAACATACTGTTTTTCAAGGTCTCGAAGTGATCCAAGCTCGACCTGCATTTAGTTATTTTCATTTCGGAGTGTCATTACCTAATTTTTCAGTAACTCACTCTCATTTTTCATTAAATTGCTGGAGTCTAACTGCTCCTTCAGCTTAAACTCAAGCTACTTGATTTTGTTCTAAAGATAATCGTTCATGCTCATAGAAGCTCCAGTGTTGAACTGACTAACAACTGGGGAGGCAACTTATTTAATCGAGCTGGTCTTGTTAAGGGTGTTCCCCTCCTTGATGTACACTCTAGATTCCACTGTATTGGAAACAGGTTATCGAATTACAGTAGGAATATCTCTTTGGATATTTTGGCCAACACCAGTAGCTTTCTAAATAGTTTCCTGATCGAAAGCCCTTCTTTTGTTAGTTAGCACGATTCTTCGAGTACCATTGCTCATCAAGCTATCCTGAGTTAACAGTTTGGCCCCATCTAATCTCAAGTTTGAGAGATCATTTCTTGAGTCAGTTCTTGCCAGCTCAGACTAAACCATTCGACTGGGGATGTATATTTTTTAGTTGGGGTTGGTCGGGGTGGTTGATGTGCTGAGAGTTTGCAGACGAGCGTCACTGTTGACTCGAACAATTTATGATCTGATGGCAGGGCTGCTGCTTTAGGAGATGTTTCGTACGCCAAACGAACTACTGTCCATTCGGGTCGGCCTAACTGCGTTTTCGGTAGTGAGAACGAACTTCCCTGTTATTGGGTCAAGCCTATAAGACATATTTGTTCCTGTTATGCGAAAAATAAAATGTAAATCTGCCAACAAATTTGGCGTATCAAGGGTTTAATTTTTATTGAAGGCAGTTAGGGGCACTGATAATCGATCGGTTGTTTTAGGGTGTATATTTATCAATAGTAGGGGGTATTGCCTATCTGGTATTCCAAATCCGATATCCTCTTTTCTACCGAAGTGAGTTTAATTCTTAGATTCGATTGTTTGTCAGCCAGATGGTTGATATCTTCTTGCACTCGTTGGCTTAGAGCAGCATTGTGTTCGAGGTCCCTATTGACAGTATCCTGGAATTTAGAAAATTCATCGCTACAGATTCTCTAAATATCGTCGAGGTTTCTGGACAAAGTTTAGAGGGTTTGCTTCTTCGTTACTGTTATTATCTGAATTAAGGGAGGTGTACTTCGAACTACTTTACGTTCTTGCCCAGCTATTCGCTCAGAGAATTTAGTTAATGCTCCAAGTTCTCCACCTTCTCCTTAATGTTTATGAAGTGGGGATCCTCAACAACTGAGGCGTCTGGCCTTACTGTAAAGTTTTTGCTTTCGTTCATTTTAAATCACTATTTTCAAATGGAAATTTAACAAGCTGCCAAACTTTGTGTGGAGGAACTCAATACCAAAACTAAAAAGCTAAAGCTAGATGCCCTTGACAAAATTATTCAGAAATACTTCTATCAGATGTACCCCCAGAAAAAATAGAAGGAGCCCTCGTAAATGGAGGTGCCTATTGATGATCGATATCTAGTTTCGAAGGATAGGTTTGTACCTTCAAGTAAGCTGTTGGAGTCTTATCAACAGATGTACAAACCCAGTATGAACAGAATTGAGGAGATTGTGGAAGAACCCCTAAATGCAAAACCGCCCCTGTATCAAACTACATATACTTCATTTGATGTGAATAAGATAAACTTTGAAAGAAAGCCCAATTCTATGTACAACTTTGTTGAGGAACGATAATAGGCTGTGTTACAGTCTGTAAAATAAGGGAAACTCGAGGGCACTCTGCATTTAATGTAGGAAAGCCTTAGACAACATGAGCTTTCCAACCTCAAAGACAAAAATGTCAATATTTAAAACGTGACAAGTTTGGACGATTGGAAGAAGAAGAGACAACAACTGTCAATGAATATAAAAAAATGAAAATGAATAGTGTTTAAGTCTTAGCTGAGATGCTTTCCAGGTTGAGATTCGCCTCCGACTTCCTTGGTTTCTAGCCTTTGTCCATCAACGACTCTCCATCTGCATGGAACAAGTCCTGGACATACTCCGATTCGAACAGCCTTTCAGTCGTGAACCTGTCGTAGATCTCTATCGCGAGGCAGCCCTTCAGCATTTCCTTCAGAGGGGGCTTCAGGTCCAGACCGAATATTATGGGACTTTTGGTCATTTTGGAGATGAGCTACTTCTAAGTCCTGCTCTCCCAGGGAGCGTGACCAAAGAGCATTTCGTAGAACATCACTCCCAAAGAGAAGATGTCGCTTTGGAACGAGTACTTGCTGTGAACCAAGGCTTACGGCGGCATGTACAGAGGAGTTCCCACATTGTAGCTTTATTTGACTTTTATCTGCTACAGTTTCTTAGCGAACCCGAAGTCAGCTATCTTGGCTACTCCGTTTTTGAAGAAAATATTCGCTGGTTTGAGATCCCGATGTACGATATCGTTGTAGCAAAGGTACCTGAACCCGGCAAGTATTTATTTAGCAATGGTAGCAAATCTGTGTTAGGGAAGGGATTATTTTTTGCCTACCCTTTTTAAAAGTGTGCTGAGATCCCCTCCCTCGCAATATTCAGTGACAATATAGCAATTGTTCGTTGTAACAAAAACATCGTGACACTTGATTACGTTTGGATGTTGCATCTCTTTCAGGATGTTGACCTCCGACTCTAACATCTCCCTATTTGAGGTTGTGTATTTGCGTAGATCGACAACTTTGATTGCGAAGATCTATTTACTTCCGTCCTTGTTTGCCTTGAAGACTCGACTCGTGTACCCCTCACCAATCAGATCGCTCAGACTGTAGGTATAATCCTCGATTCTTTTGCGTATGGCACTTTGAATTTATTTGGAGCTCATGGAAGCCCTTTCCAACATTTTAGCAGAAGAGTAACGAGCTAGTTCTGGAGACTGCAGTCGATAGATTTCTCTATCTCGATAGTGTTCAGTGGTGGGCATTTATGGTGATTGGTATCGATGTCTTAAAAACATTAGGTCGAAAGTAAATATAGTTTATTAAGCTATAGCCTAAATTTAACCACGGCGGATGGTTTTTTGGGGGGATATGATACTGTATACTGTACACTCTGTCTACAATAGCAATTGGTTATTTTATTCGATGCAATCGATGTCAATTATAATTTATTTGCTGTAGATGTTTAAATTCCATATGGATATAAATGAATAATACATACGAATCAGATAATATTGCTAAGCTTATTTAAATTACAAGCATAGCTGAGTTGACTGCTAAAAATTACCCCAACCTACTTCAACTTAGAGATAGGTAAAACGGTATTTACATTAGGGGAGGTAATTGGGATAGGATCAATCTCAAATACTTGGGATTATTATTATTTCGAGTCTTAGAATGCGCCAGAATACGTTCACTCATTAGTAGCTCCTATAGAGATACGATCAGATTCGGAATACTTAGTTCAGCCAGCGGAGTAGGCGCAACCATGGCTCCGAGAGACAGCGACAAGATTACATGACCACTCCATCCTTCTCTGTTAACAACCTACACTCCTAAATCTACGATGAGGAGCAAGCATAGGGCGAGCAGGAGGAGTACTAGGAGGGAGCACCCAAAGTGTTTACAGTACGGAAGAAATCGCCAGGGATTGAATATTCAAGTTCTGTATCCAATCTGAGAAGGATAAACGGAGAGAGTGAATTGGCTAGACATAGCAACTTTAGAGAGTAACACATGCAGAAGCCTTTCGTAGTTGGAGGGCTAGAGAGTAACCGGACCCAAAGGAACATTTAGATTAATGTTAACTTTGAGAGGGGCAAAGCTTCCACAAAAGACATGCGAAACCTCCTTCAAGACAGAGAGCTCGAATACGACAATCTTTGTACAGAGTATATGAAAGATAAAGCAATGTGGTAGGCGTAGAGGAAGACAGTGTAGACTGAGTTATAACTACGAAAGTAGTAGGTGGCTAGACTAAACTATGTGGTAGCGTAGTTCAAGTCTAAGCTACAGTACCAAGAGGAAGCATCTAGAAGGTAGTCTTTGCGTAGTTCTAGGGTGAGGGATATATAGAATAGCCCAGAACTAGTGCAAAGAACCTCCAGAGCAACAGGAAAGATATCTAGGATGAAGTCGGTGGATGGTATAGATCAGATTCAGCACTTGCGTGAGATAGAGGAGAAGACTAAGCACCTAAAAATAATGGAATTGCAGGAAAGAAAAACCGCTCAGGAGCTAATGGAGATAATTAAGAAGCTGAGGCAGGAGAATCAACTCTACAGACAGAAATACAATAAAATCGCTAATAAATCTGCACTGGCGTAGGCATATTCCCAAACAGAAGAGGAAATGGAGAACTAGGATGAAGAAGTTGAGGAGCTGAGGAGACAGAATGAGGAGCTAAAGCAGTAGAATGAAAGACTGGAGCAGGATGTAACTAATTTGACTTATGAGGTGAGCAACCTTCTATCGAATACAGTGAATAGCAAAATGTAAATACAGAGGCTGTAGACTGCTCTCGAGAATGCTACATCGTAAAGCCTTTAAGTCGATAAGCTAAAACTAGATATCAACAACTTAGCCAGTATGCTTGTATAGAAGTAAATTTAGAATGATTAGCTAATTCCCTTCAAAAATCAGGTTACCGAACTACTAAAAATGAACGAATAACTGAGAGAGTAGCTACGGAAGTATGAGTAGGAGGAGCAGTCAGTATACAAGTAGCGGGATGAACTCAGAGCTAAGGTACTGGATGTGATGAAAGACCTCCGATAAGCCCAACATTCGTAGGAAAGAGCAAGAGAATAGGTGTAGGAACTCAATAGTAGGCTGTACCAGACGGAGAGCAACCTGTAGAAGGTTAGTAGTATCATAGAAAACGAGAAGGAAACCCAGGGGAAGCATTAACAAAAGTATAAGAACAGAATTCGGTAGCTATCAGAAGAGGTGGAGGCCATAGAAAAGAGGCTGAAGGTTGAACATTCAGAGTATGAAGCGATGGTCGATTAGAACAGAAGGATAAAGATATAGAACCAAAAAGTTAAGAAAGAGCTAGAGGATGTCCATCTGCACACTTTCGAGTAGCAGTAAAACACTATTCAGTAACTACAGAAGCAGGTATAGCTGTATAATAAGCATATTGTTAAGCTGAAAGAAGAGAAAACGAGTGAGATCGAACTCCTTCAGTAACAGATGGCTCAACAAAAGTAGCATATCGAATAGTTACACTCTAAATATGATACTAGGTTGGAAGAGAAATCCAAAGCTCTGAAATAAGTTTAGTGTATGAAACTGGAGATGAATGAGATGTAGTAGAAGAATAGGGCGTTGGTTGGAAGATAGGAGAGATTGAGGTAGGAGTTGGGTATTGAGAAGTAGAGGGTGGAGGCGATAGCTATAGAGTTGTAGGTGTTGATGACAGAAAAGAATAACTAAGTAGCCATCTAGAATAAGGACCAATACACCCAAGTGGAATCAGAGTTGATGGCAGAGAAGAGTAATCAAACTGTCATCTAGAATAAAGACCAAGACACCCAAATGCAATTAGAGCTTAAAGTTTTGGAGTAGACATATGTTCAAACTGAGTAAGTAAAATAGTAGATTATCAATTTGAATGCCTAGTGTAAATAGAATTGTGCCCAAACAGATTAACAGGAGATCCAATACAGTGTATGCTACAAACTGAACATAAACTAGGTAGAGTCAATAGAGAAGATCAACCACTAGATCCAAACTGAAGAATTGGAGGGCGAGATCGACAGCTAGAAGCTCCGCGTAATAAACTAGACCCTCTAATTATAGCTCTAAAAGTAAAGGAAATAGAAGAAGTAGTTATAGAACGCCAAGCATCAAATCGAGCAAGAAATGTTCAAGAAATCCGCCAAGCACCAACAAGACCTCAGAACTATGCTAGCTACCAGCCAACAAATAGCTCAGAACATGCTTTAAATTGCCAAAAAGAACACCGAGTTGCAGGCTGAAGTGGAGATATTTAAGGGGCAGCATTAAAACATGGATAGCTTTTTGAAGGTTAACAGTAACATCCAACAGAGCATCAGTTTGGAGGAGGAGGAACCTAAAGAGACATCTTTCAAACAGTCGAGGTAGGATCCTTATGAACTGGAAAACATCCCCTAAGAATCGGAGGAAGATTCCAATAGGGAGTCTAGGGTGGTTGGGAGACTCAAATCACTCCTAACTCAGGTAGATAGTATTGAGTTTGAGGATGAGGCACAACTACAAGCTTCCAACTTTGTGGATACTATCAATAGGTTGTCGGATATTATGCCTAAAGGGTCACATAAGATAGTAACCAGTCACAGTCTATTTAAAAAGAAGAACGATAACAAATAGGAAATCGAAGTATCCCCTGAGAACAGCTTCAACCAGAGTGACCATCAGGGATACTTACGATCAATGTCAATAAACTCGATGAAATCGGACTAAATAGTCAAATTAACTAAGAGTGCAGACATGAAAGCCCTCTTCCAAATGCGTATAATGTAGCTGTTTGAGAGCAGATAGAACAAACCCAAAGACAAAGCTTTATAAAACCTAATAATCGCTTTTGTTAGTAAACTCTACGAACACCCCCACCCATAATACGTACTGGAGGAAGTCAAAAACCTTATGGAAGAGATATGGAAGTACGAGGAATTCGTATAGAAAAGACTCTAGACACTGTAATCAGCAATAGCAAACTATATTGGTAAGGCTGGAATAATCCTTACCTACGATTCTTCTCTAGGTCAGATTGTTGAGAAATCCAAAAGCTAGATGCCCCATAGTCCTGATAAATTCTCAGGGATTGACAATACTATCCACTGCAAATCGGATATGATGGGATAGAAGGTGGTACTCAGTTACGAACTCCCCTCCCAAAACTAGAAAATTGTATTTGAATAAGGGTTATGTATCCCAACTGAATAGGCGAAGGTAGAAGAAGCTCCTGAAATGGAAGCTGAGGCTGAAAAGGCAGAGTAAATAGCGTAATTACCAGCTGAAGTATCAGTTAAGCCTACACTGAAGGATAATCAAGTTGAGATATCCGTCAAAATACGCAAAGCAAACAGTCATAAAACACCTGTATCTGTCAAGCCTACTGTCAATAAAGCGCCAATAACTCAGAAAAAGCTAGTAAATGTTCCTGCCTCCCCTACAAGTCCACGACCAATTACAACTCCTACAAATTAGTCGTCGTAGTCGAAAAGTCAACAGAGTTCTCAGAAGTCGACACCTATCAATAAGTCACCAGGGACAGTTTAACGTGGTAGAGACTCTCCCAAGCGGGAAGTTGGAATGGAGGTAAAGTCGAAACCTAAATAAACCAGCAAATTCGTAGCTACAGGGAGGAAGGGTAGTAAAAAGTGATATTTTGATCATCTTGATTTTATATTCATACCTATTTGCTATTTGTATCTGACACAACAACTGTAAATTAAAACGAATACCCATCTTTTGTATTTCTATCTACACTAACTTTTTTACTCGTTGTTCTGTACTCTGCTCGTTATTGTGATACCTCTAAATAATTAATTAATGAACTTTTTTGCCAGAACTAGCTTCATCAACCAATCCTACACCAGGAATAAATTCTCAGATGCTCACTCACCTTTGCACAAGGTAACTCCCCACTCAGTTAGTTTATAGAGGACATAGACGATAAGAGAAGCAGACTATTCCCTTAAAGGAGGAAAGTACCCGGAAGAAAAGGAAAATACCTCTTAGCTCTCGCCCTAGCTATTCATATCTGGGCTGTGCAGAGAACAGTCAAAGCAAAGAAGACAGTTGGACTACGAGATGAAGTTATGGGCAAGTTCCAGCGTAAAGCAGCGCCCTATTTCCAGTCACTCGAAGACATAGAGTAATGAATGGGTTATTTAGGTACACTACTGTTAAGCATCGAAAGGATCTGATACTTGCTGAGGTGCTTAAACACTTAGGAGGAGCAGATTACATCTAGAAAAATTTCAAAAGATTCCATAACGAAGTTAGCTGGGCATATGCAGGTCCTATTTCATTTATGAATAATGGTATGGGCAGGAAGCCTTACTCTCAGACCTACAAGCAAACTACATTCGGAAGAGTATTCAATGGGCTGGTCATTAAGAATGTTTGATTAGAATATGCCAATCATACCGTAAAGATTAATATAAATTTGTGTGAGTTTCATACTAGAGCAATTAAATATCGGAAATATTATATTTAATTGCTAGGAAAAATGATGGCATCGAATGCCGAAGTTTGCCCCATCTGCCTCGACCCCTTCGGAGTAGGGAATAAGAAAGCAGAGATCATATGCAAGAACTCACACAAACTGTGCAATGTCTGTCTGGATGATTTTCTAATAAGTCCACATTAGGTTGAGACTTGCCCTACTTGCCGATAGCCATTCAAAGTTACGAGAGCTCGTATTGGGCAAGCACTAAGAAACAAGCTTGAAGAGGAAGACAGGAAAAGAAAAAGAAATTAACCATCATCAGAACTAATAAACATTGCTCCACCTCGCATTATTCCCAGTTTACCGTAAGTAGCTCTACAAGATCCTGCGAATTCTCCACCACCTTAACTAGCACTAGCAGCAAGAGGACTGGCATAGAATATAATTACACGCGTATGTCTCCTCGGTATCGTATGGGTGCCGTTTGGCCTCAACATAGCAACCATAGGTTATGTCCAGAAGCTTATGCCCTGGTAATAAGTATAAAGGTATGGAGATGCAATGTTGTTTTACATACTGTTGTCCCACCTACTATTCTATCAAGCTACCCACTAAGCAGTGAATCGGTATAGGCATTCTCGTTATAAACTGCCGTACGTTCTCAGACAGTCACTATTTTTTCTAATCGGATCAGCATCTCCGTAGAGAATGTTATGCAATGTATTTTCCTTCGTTATAACTGAACTGATCATAATCATATCGATCCCTCTGCTATGGAAAATCGAACTTAAGCAGAACACTTGGCCACCTATAATAATTGCGACGATTATCTCCAACTGTCTAACTGTTCTAGGGATATGTCTTTGCAAATATGTGGATTCAGCCTGCAGATAGTGGGGTAGCTGGCTGGAAAACCATCCTAAAATAAAAGGCCTTTTGTTCTGTGTTCTAATCACCTACTCATATACCTACTTTGGAATGTTGCTGTTCATATGCTACTCTACTACCAGGCTTTTCTATGTCATACTCGGTGTATCGTTAAGTCTCTCCATTATTGCTATGGCAGTTAACTGTTCCTTAAGGGCTACAGGCTGGATTAAAATCTTTCTGGGAATCCCATACAGCTATTCGTACTTAACACTAAGCGACCAAGAGTTCTGCTGTAAATTTCTAATACAAGGCTTCGCATTTATGTTCAAATACATGTGTATTCCCATCATGTTATGCTTGGGCGAACAACACATCCTAATCACTCTCATAGATCCCAGCCTTTACATATTATTGAGAGTCACTTTCATAATGTCATTGTTCTCTCCAGTCGAAATTTCAGTGGGGAATTATCTACATTCTTTAATACTTTAATAAGCAGCACCTGCACCCGTCGCAGTATGATAATAAATGATAAGATTAGTTAATTGATAAATCCCTTTGTTGCGATGGAATAATATTATAAATGAACACTGTTCTGAATCCTTCCATGCGCCAGTCAAAGACTAGCGACTTCAACTCGATGGTAGACAAAGCTGTGTCCGAAGTAAGTTACCTGCTACGATAAGCCAAAAACATCAGATAGGCTGATAGCATCCTTAAACACATCCTCCAAACCAAACCCTAGCTCTTCAAGTTCTGCTTTTCAGAGAAGTAGGTGCTCAATAGGTTAGTGCAATAAATCCCTAACGATGACTTTGTGTTGCTAATAGTTAAGTACACCCTCATAGAAAAGACCTTCCTGAAACCTTCGATCGATAGAAGACTCACCTCTGAGTACCTCAAACTGGACAGTGAGTTCGCCTAAATGCAACTGTTAAGGACTGCCGAAGATATGTAATCTCTAGCTGTTAGCTGCCGATAGAAGATTAATCTAATATGGAACTATTATGTTAAGGCCATATATCCCAACCTTCATTCTATGGTGATGGTGAGGTGGCTTTGTATGATGCCGCACACTACGTCACCTGAGTTCCAGAGCCATAACCAACTTATAAGGGAACTTGTGTACTTTGTCGCTACCAAACGACAATAACTTATGGTGGACGTATTCTTTGAGTTAGCAGCACTCCAGCTACCAGGCAGCAGTAATCTAATCGCTTTGGTGTAAATGCTGAGTGAACACAAGGAGCTGCTGGCGGATAGTCTGTTGAGTATTTCGGATAAACGGCCATAAACGAATGCAGGGGTGGTGCTGGCAGGGCTGTGTAAGAGTAAAATGAGCTTCTATGTATTAGGTTTGGCAAATATGTTGGTGATCAAGGCTCAGATAACTAAAAATACAGCAACGATATGGGCAGTTTATAAATACTTTATTCTTACCAAGGTTCTTGATGTGTTTCATCTGCCAGAGTTCTATGTCGAGGGGTCGAAGCTTATCAAAGAGATACTTATGCCAGAGTCTGAACAATTCAGGGGCACTGTTAGCGAGACTATAGCTAATAACCTTATAACTAGAATAGCTGCACTCAATGCTAGCGACCATATTGCTGTAGTGCAGCTAATCTGTCTCAGGTGCATGGTTTCCAAACAGGTTAGCCAACACTACTACGATTACCTTCAGGAGTATCTACAGAGAGCTCATAATTCTCTTATGCAGTCATCCAGAAGAAGCTTAAGCTATATAGGCAGAGATTCAAAAGCAACTGTCTGTAACTAATCGTTGGCAGAACCATTTACAGGTGGAGGCCAGATGAAACAGTTTTATTCAGTTTAGAACACTTCGATGAGCGTAATAAATAGTCTGAAGATGATCCAGTGCTAAGAGTTTATTGGGCTGCCCAACATCGGAAATACCTGCTATATGAATAGTTTCCTACAGTCTCTGTTCGCCTGTAATTCTTTCAAACAGCTCATTCTACAAACTAATCCACAGACCCATCTACTGAGATCCATGGCTGAAGTACTTAAAAAGCTGTGTTTTCTGGATAGAAATGGACTTGCATAAACGATGTTCAGTTTCAAGAAGACTTTGCCTTATGACTTTAGTCAATCTTCCTCCCAACAGGATGCGATGGAGTTCGGTCGTATAATCATCGACTAAGTGGTAAATTCTGATGTAAATGCTTGGTAATTTAGAAACGATTCCGCCAGCTCTTTGAAATGAAGCTACTTGAGACTATTACCTGCCCAAATAACTGCATAATCGAAAAGAGATACTGTACATAGGCGAACGTCATATTTAATTTCAATAACCCACAAATGTTTTCTAAAATAGCTTCAGGCAACCCAGTAGCCATCTAGTCGATGTTCAAGTAATCAAATTAGTAACATAGTGACTATTTTTCTGTATCCAAAATCGAGGGACAGTTCGTATGCAACGTCTGCCGACAGACACACCAGCTAAGAAGGAGAAGCGTACAGATCTCAGGCCTTCCTAATATCCTTATCGCAGCTCTATCAAGATTCAGCTTTGACCAGACTACTAAAACAAGACGGAAAGTATGCGATAAAGTAATTTTCAACAATTACATGGTATCCGGAAATATAAAGTACGGGTTGAAGGCTTTCGTAAATCACATGGGAAGTACTGCAGAGTCAGGTCACTACCAAGCATATGTGAAGCACCCAAGGAGATAGCAATGGATTAATTTCGACGATTAATTCGTAACGGTGTCACCGAATTAGAGAGTAGTGGATATAGTGAGCAATTTTAAGTAAATAGTGGGTAATTTAGTCAGTACGATACACCGTATATTCTCTTCTTCTAAAAGGTTTGATCTGTAAGCATACTGATTGCTATCATTACTCATTAATTAGGCATTCGATATCATTTAAAATTATCTCCATTAGAGAGCTGAAACAAATAAATGTGTTGCTGATTTTAAAATTGCTCCGACTGTTTGGTTACTACTTGGAAACTATTGGTTTAGTAAGTACCTTTGAGATTTGTGCTGGCTTGATGGATATGAAGATACTTTGTTTGCTTAATATCAGCATAAACTAAACTAAAAATTGCTCAAACATCATCCAACAGGCCATACGTCCATGGCCGTAAGTCCGGAAACTCCACAGCAGCTGGTTGCGGTTGATAATACTCCAACTTACACTTCCGTCGTGGGCTATCTTACTGCTTTTTACTTTGTTCCTTCACACCACCAAAATTATCTGTACAGTTTGGTGCCCACTCCTTCTAAATCGTCGACTTCTTAGATTTAATATGCTCTCTTTCCTTCTGAATGGTATGCTTCAATCGATCTCTCTCATAGCTTATGCTATTCATCGTAGTTTAAATAAACTTCTTCTTCACTACCAGCTCCTTCTGTTCTAAGAGTGGCTATGGAGTTAAACCACCATACCTGGAATTATCTTTGTATTCCCTGTAGTTGCAAATTAACTTATTCTGGGATTTCTCCAACTCCAGCCCTATCTTCGCCGGGCAGATAACTCTCTTTTTACCAAACAAACTGCCCATTCTCTGTCTGAATAGCTCGTTCATTTATTTCTCTATTTCAGATGTAGACTGCTGCTTCAATTTATATGATTTCACTATCCTTTCCAGAGCCAGTTAATGAATATCGTCGGTGGGAGTGACATGTACGATAGAGTTCTTCCTAGTTATTTCCAGAGAGCGGTATTTGGGGGCAGAGGGAAACTGGTTGGGTTGGTTTTCCGACAATGGTTTCTGAGGATTGAGTGCAAGGAGAGGAGGGAAAGGCCCCTACCCAAATTTTAGTATGTAGCTAGTAACATGCTGTTTAGAGTTAGAGCTAGTGTTTTAGGGATTGGGCATTCTACGCATTTTTCTATGGTAAGCATTTTTATGCATGGCTTCAATAATATAAACTAAGATGCTCACAATTAGTCTGCAGTTAAACACTCGCTCTCCCCAATACAGATATAATATAATTCATGAAGGAAAGTAATAAGCGCACTTTAACAATCGACATCGACAGCATAATAACTAGATTGTTGGCAGTCAAATCCAGTAAGCCTGGTAAGCAGGTCAACCTGCAGGAAGAGGAGATCAAAGGGCTGAGTCAGGCAGCCAGGGAAGTCTTTATGAGTCAACCATGTTTGGTTGAAGTTGAGGCTCCAGTCAGAATATGTGGTAAATCATCTATTATTCAGGAGACATTCACGGCCAATACTCAGATCTCCTCAGACTGTTCGAGTATGGAGGACTGCCACCTGAATCAAGCTACCTTTTTTTGGGAGATTACGTAGATAGAGGAAAACAAAGCCTCTAAACTATCTGTCTGCTGTTCGCTTTCAAAGTCAAGTACCCTGAGAAATTCTACGTCCTCAGAGGCAACCACTAGTCGGCTTCCATCAACCGCATCTATGGATTCTACGACTAATGCAAGAGAAGGTACAGCATCAACCTATGGAAAATCATGACGGACTGCTTTAACTGTCTTCCAGTTGCTGCTCTCATCGACTAAAAGATTCTCTGCATGCACGGAGGCCTATCCCCCGAACTAACCAACCTTTAGCAAATCAACAAAATAGTCCGTCCAACTGATGTCCCGGATACCGGTCTATTATGCGATTTACTGTGGGCTGACCCTGATAAAGGCATTCAAGGTTGGGGCTAATCTGAGAGAGGAGTGAGTTTCCTCTTTAGCCAGGAAGTTGTGAGCAGCTTCCTAAAAAAACATGATCTGGACCTAATATGTCGAGCACACCAGGTGGTAGAAGACGGCTACGAATTTTTTGCGAAGAAGCAGCTGGTGACAGTATTCTCAGCACCAAACTACTGTGGATAGTTTAATAATGCTGGAGCTATGATGTCCATAGATGGAGATCTCGTGTGTTCTTTTCAAATACTCAAGCCTGCAGACCATGCCAAGGGCGCCCAACCAGCAGGTAGGTTCTGATTATGAAGTTACCTATGAATATCCCCAATATTTACAGTACACTAATTAATTAGGTTTGTGTTGAGTAGATTGTATGAAAGTAACATATTGGAGGGTAATATGAAATATCTTTATGAAATTGGGGCTTATTAAAGAGATAGTTGGGAAAAGTGAGCTTCATCTCGATCTCAGCATGGGAGCCAAGATATTGTACCTTGCTCTCGACGGTGTGACAGTTATCGATGACAAGAATCGAACTTCTGACGCTTTTGTTGCGTCAGGTAGCTACTTAATGTATCCCTGGGTGAACAGACTCGATAAATACCACAAAACAGAGTTTAAGGATAATGCTGGGTTACCCCTCCATGGACTGTACTGTTCAGCTCCAAGAAGACTAGCCTCCCGATCGAAGGACGACAATTCTGTTGTGCTATTAGTGTAGCCTTAAACATACGATAACTAATACCCCGAATTCTAGTAGATGTTTGTGTTAGAGAAGGACTCTCTGAAGGTTTCCTTCGAAGCTGACCCCTCGTCGAAGGCAACTTACTGTTTCGGCTACCATCCATACATCCAACTAGGTAATTAACTACTGGATCCAGCCAGTGTAGTGTTCGAAACAGACATTAAAGAAGAGCTTGAACTTGAACAACCTAGCCTCCTACCTATTTTCCCTTTCAAAACTAAACCTGCAAAGATTGAACCTGGAATAAAATACGATAGTTTGTTCAGGGGAGGCAGTTATCTAAGTATAAAATCGAAGAAACTGGGGAAGAAGGTGACAGTAAGCAGTGATCTGGATTACTGGCAGATCTACACTCCTGATGAACAGCGGATAGCGGTCGAGCCTAAGTCATTCTCAGGGAACATCCATAAAATCAAGGAGCAGATGGGAAATTAATGGAAGCCTCTGCCCAATTCAGGAAAAATGGAGATCAAACTGGAATCCCATTGATGTGGTGTTCGTAAACCAATTATTTTAATATAATCAGTCAGATTTCTGTTCGGGTGTACTATTAGATCGACTGGAATACTGGTGGGTCTCTCATATTGTTAATGAAGTAGTCGTATTAGGTTTTGTAGTTCAGATTCTCCTGTTTCGATTATAGTCTGCTCAGACGCAGGGAAACTCTAGCAGAAACTGCGGTAGTATCCGTCTAAGCAAGAGCATCCTGCTTGACATGGTACCTATTCTTGTACATACGCACTTTGAAGTACCAGACAGGTATCAGAGGCACCACAGTATAGGATATCCACCATAGAGGAAGTTCGTAAATAAGGATGAAGTAAGCTGTACAGAATCCACACATGATAAGTTCAGTAGCGAAAGATATGTACATAAATGAGTAGATGATTACTGAAATGTTGAGTTCATCTAGTCGGTAATGAACATAAATATTTCTCTTTTCGGATATATAGAGGATGATGGTGCACACAAACAGGGAGACAGGGATATAGGGGCTAACAAAGCAGAACCCGAAGGCAAATGCGAACACTCTCATCGAGACTATGAGTTTATCCAGTAGAGGGTACTTAATGCTCTACACTTTCTAGTTTAGGCCTTCCTGGTTGTATCTGTAAGCGAATTCAGAGTTACCCATAATAAGTGATTTAGCTGTACTCCAGAAGTAGTAGTTGGGGTCAACCACCGAATAAATCATTTGAGTAACGAACACTATAAATGCCTGTTAAACCACCACATAGTTGACTACTCCAGGGTTGATAGGTGCAATAAGTGTGAATACTAGAGGAGTGACTATATACACTATTAGCGCGAAGAGAGTATTGTGGAACATTACTCTTTCAGCAAATGAAGTCCAGGTTTTGAGATCCTTGCTCCTGTTTTTGACTACTAGTGTGTAGAAGATACTTGATAGGGATACTACGAACGATATGCCATAGCATTAGATGAGTTGCATGAGGGTGAGCTAGGAGAATGATTTGGCGTCAAGCTCCAAATCGTAGAGAAGAGGGATGGTAACAACAGAAATGATGACTACTATGCTGATGGTCATAATAAGCAGATCGCAGATGAGTTTGTTAATCGAGAAGGGTTATCCTGAGTGGTCCCATCTAATATCTGCTGGGTATTTCAAATACTCAGTGTAAATCTTCCTACTCTTCAGCAAGTGTTAGGCCTTCTGAGCATCCGCCTACCTTCTGAACGTTATCAAGTAGTTGGTGGTTTATTATTTGGAATCGCAAAGTTGTATTTTTTACAATAGCTATCTTATCTTAGTATTGAGTTTGTTGACTGTTGGCCGGCTATATCCCAGTGCCTTCTTAGTGATAGCAGTAAAGAACAACTTTTTGCACTCGGCTCTTAATTATGACTCCTCTAACACACTGGTAAGTGGAATTAGCATATAGTCACTGGCACCCTCCACTTCCTGGATGACTGACTACACCTCTTTGAAGTTGGAATCTGAAACTAGGAGGGTATTGTGTGTGAACATCCCTTAACAAGCCTTCATTATGGAGAGTAGTCTGTGAACGATGTAAACATTGGCTGCCAATAGGATGTAGTACATGGACAAAGCCAACACTCCGAATATCTGGGTTAAAGACTGGGTACTTTTTTGGTTTATGGTCTTTGAGTAACTAAAGTATTGAAATCTACGAATCTGGCCACCGACAAAGGATAACAGTTGATGGATTTGGGCTGTGAACAATAGTCGTAGAGCTCGTACATTTGATAGACACTACCAAGACAGGTTAGGAGGAATGTTACAACAAGAAATGTCCTCAGAATTACGAAGTAGCCGCAGATTCCTGACGAATAGCCTGCCATATCCTGAGTTACTGTGGTGGTACTTCGAATACATCTCGATTGAACCAAGGAGTATCTGGCGATTTCATCTTTTGGTAGCAACATGGGCATGTGACATTGTTTTAGGATAGTTATCCAGGTAGAGAGCAACGAGAGTGAAGTTCAGCGAGTTATAGGGAGGGTGGCCAGAGTGTGGGAGTATACTGGAAGCGTTACTCGACGTACTTGGAGTAGTTGAAACTATTGAAGTCCATACTTTGTAAATAATAAACAATTTAAGGCAGAATTGATGAAGATTTTATGGCAGAAGATCAATAAGATAGTGCATAATATTTATTAGAGAATAATACTATCTATATCTCAAATACTAGTGAAAATTAGCAAGTAATTAAAAAATATGTCATAGGTGTTTTAATAAACTGGAAACTACAGGAAGGTTTCTTAAAACATCTGAAATACACAACTTCAATCACCCACGATAGACCTACTTCGGAGATGTCTGGAACAGCTATTAAGGGCTTATCGAGTGATCTCTCCTGTTCTAAAATATCTCAGAAACTTGCTAGATAACCTTGTCTCTGTCTCTTCAATAGTCTGGTTATTTTTTCGAAACGTTTCGAGTCATTATATATTTTTAATATCAAAAGAGTACGAAAAATACATTAAA
>JAOXNN020204321.1:0-21470 GCA_028571205.2 Hydropsyche betteni | reverse complement strand
GAACGATTACAGATATTTAAGGTTGTTAGATTGGCGAGTTTCCCGATGTGCGCTGCTCCTTATGCTCCTATGCTGTTCTATTCTAAGTAAATCAGATCTTTACGGAGATATAAGGTTGTTAGGCTAGCTAGTCTTCCGATGTGCGCTGCTCCTTATGCTCCTATGTTGTTTTTCCCTGAATAAATTGCATGCTTACAGAGATTTAATGTAGTTAGACTCTCTAGCCTTCCGATGTGCACTGCCCCTTAGTTTCCTATGCTGTTATATTCTGAGTAAATTGCATGCTTACAGAGATTTAATGTAGTTAGATTGGCGAATCTTCCGAGTTTTCCGATGTGCGCTGCTCCTTGTGCTCCTATGCTGTTCTATTCTAAGTAAATCAGATCTTTACGGAGATATAAGGTTGTTAGGCTAGCTAATCTTCCGATGTGCGCTGCCCCTTGGTTTCTTATGTTATTGCATTCTGAGTAAATTGCATGCTTACAGAGATTTAATGTAGTTAGACTGGCGAGTCTTCCGATGTGTACTGCCCCTTGTGCTCCTATGTTGTTTTTACCTGAATAAATTGCATGCTTACGGAGATTTAAGGTTTTTAGATTGGCTAGTCCCCCGACGTGCGCTGCTCCTTGTGCTTCTATGCTGTTATATTCTAAGTAAATGGCACGCATACCTAGATCTAATTCTTTAAGGCCTATCAACCTCGAAATGTTGATGGCTCCCTCTACACCTATATTTTGCTTTTCTAAATCGTTTCGCTCTTACTTAATTTTAAAATCCTGAGGCCCTACAGTCGACCGATGGGCGCTGTGATGTCCCATTTCTGTGTTTTCTCTGTGTTACTCTCGGTTTACCGATCTCTACACCCTCTGCTTGTTGGAGGATCATTCCCATCGTTACCGAATACTACTTCGGGATGTCGTGGCTAATTTTCATGAGTTCTCCTCGTTAAACTGGCCTTTGGCCGAGTAGGAGGGGGAGGGAGAGCTATCTCCACTGTTACTCTACGTAGGAGCTTACTTACCCTATTGGGTGATTGGTTTCATTCAATTATAAGTATTGGGGGTAAACACGCATTTAAACTAACCAATTATTTGAATTAACAGGAAGAGTTGTTTGGTAATACTTTCCCGAATCTCGCACAAACACTATCTCTCGCTGGACTTCCTGATGTCGTCTGTTCTGCGTACTATGTATTCTCGAGAAAAGGCTAGGCTAAAAAAATCGACTTGGCTGCTTTTGCCGATTGCTAAACACAACGGCTTTTCTGAGTTGGGAAGTATCGGAACTATTTGAACACTAATTAGTCCGTCATAATATGATGGCGAAGTTGCAAATGCTATAATATATGAGAAGTGTGAGCAATGAGGCCAGAAGTCGAGTTGGCTCAGAAACTGATCTCCACCACCCAATACCTCAACTTTACTGATGTCTCCTAAACAGTAGCGTTGGCCATCCTCAACAGAACCGACAGTTGCGTTTGGTTCAGACTCATGCCCACCAATCCCGACAACTACATGATCAGTCAAGAGTTCGGAATGCTACAACCCCACTAAACGAAGAAGGTGGCTGTCTCAGTCAGGCTGTTCGACTCGATTTCAAGTTTCAACTACATCAAGAATAAAATCCAGGTTATCGCATGTGCTGACATCGACCAACAGGGCATCAGTTCAAAGGATTTCTACATCGGAAAGATGGTGGGGTAGCTTGCGGTGGTGGAGGTCCCCATTATCGTAGAATGCCTGCGTTTTCGAAAGCTCACTGAACAAACCTTGGTAGCCTTGAGGAAAAACCTAAAGATCATTTTGCTTTCTTGCCCAACCCTTCTTAACGAGCTAGAATTCGTCCAACAGTACTGCTGCAAACTAGGGCCAATCGACGACATTTTCAGAACGCATGCTTACATTCGGGTGAAGTTCTCTGAGTCGATCGAAGGCGTTGAACCAAGAATAATGACTATGAAGGGTGACAGGGGACAGATTCTGTGTATGTGTAGCCTCTCTTACTTCTCCACATTTACTGGAAGCCAAAGGGTCGGAAGTAAGCCTATAAGCCAGTCGCCGCTGAAGCTGATGTTCGACATGTAGGTAGCGGACTTCATCGAAGACTTCTTCACCTTCGAAGACACGGTGGTCTGCAAGACTTCAAACCAGCTGATCATCTACAACTCCAAGACGTAGGAGAAACGCAGCTTTAATCATAAGGATTTCAGAATAGCCCTGTTCCCCCCTTTCATCTGCGCCGTTCTGGAGTACAAGTACTTTGTCTTCTACGAGAATTTCGAGGACATTACCACTACCAAGGTAAAAATCAAAAAGCTCATCGTCAAGAGCTTCTGTAAACTCAACAACCAACTGTACATCGCTGGCAAAAACTGCAGCAAGTTCACCCTTTTCAAAGACAAGACTAACAGAAGAGAAATTTACGTTGTTAAGCACTTCGCAGTCGAAAAGCAGGTGGTCGTTCCTGATGATACCATCGCTCTGCCCTAGAGCGAAGAAGATGTGGATATGCTGGTTGGACAAAACCCCTATCTCCTGGCTTCCTGCCCTCCCAAAGTATACCTAATTAATCACAAAACTCGATAGGTAACGCCCTACTTATTCAGATTGTGCTCACCTTTTAACGAAGGTTCAATAGTATCGAGCTTCTCCAGGGTCGTTACGCCAATTCCCTCGTCAGCATGATAGGTTTGAGCGAGTCGGGAACTGTCTTCCGGGTTGCAGTGGAGAAGTTCGGGACTGTGTACGGTGTTTAAATCACAGAGTCCCATGAGAAAGCCACTGGAGTTCTACAAGCAAAGGACGGAAGAGTTTTTATTACTGACGGCGTTAATATGAGTGAGTTCCACGCTAAGAAGTTGAAAGTGCTGAGCGAACAGAGCCTATGCAAGGAGGGAGAGAAGGTTATTCTGTTGCGCTCGAACACCAAAGGAGATATTGTTGTTCTTAAAGCGAGTGCCAAGGAGTCCTTGGTCGAGTTCTACAAACAGATATGAGCGACCTGCGTGTGTTGTAATACTAGTGAGTTTATGACGGTAAATAAAATATTGTGAAACCTTGAATAGCATTATGCATCATATAGCAACTTCACTTTCGCTCAACCTGACCTCCATGCCTTTCGTTTTATTTCCTCTTCAACTGCTCAAGCAGTCCGGTCAGCTCTTTCTCCAAATGCTCTACCTACTTCACGTGAGCTACGGCCTGCACGGCTGGGTCTAGCTGTTGAATTGGGTTATCTGCCATCGATTTAATGTTCTTAAAATCCTTTTTGATGCTCTCCAATTCAGTCAATAAGTGGGAGTCAGGTTTTCCACTAAGCTTTTCGTTCAGTCGCTTTTTGAGCAGGTTATTCTTTTCCTCAAACTTCTTTAGTTTTTCTTCTAACTGCGTTTTTCTGTCTGCTCTTCCTGTTGCGTCGACTTTGAGTTCCCGAAGTCGGCGTGCGAACGAGCGTATTTCCTAGCATTTGTTTGATAGCAGCCCCCGCGATTGCGAAACGAACTCCTTGATGCTGGCTTCTGCTACCTCCGCCTTGTCCTTCTTTATGATTAGCCTGTAATCTTACGGTTTGGACAGTTTTGGCTATGAAGGCTTAGGTCGCTATTTAAGAGAGTCCTCGAAGAATTTTTTTACTTTTTCCACCGTCACTTCCTATGGTTGATTCAAAGGGAAAAGCTGAAACATAACCAGGCCACTGTCGTGAAATCTAACAGTGCAAATTTTTCGGCTGTTAGTTAGAAAGCTGTAGTAGCCTGTGCTAGTCGCAGAGACATGTTGGTAAGACTCGACTTCTGGCTAGCAGATCAGAGTCAAGGACATCGATGACTTATCAGTTCTCCCCGAAATAAACTTCTCTAAGTCGCCTGTTTCCACTTGAAATAATCGATTAGCACTGAGCAAATATAGACTGGGCTACTCGTAGGTCTAATCGATTCCGACGGGTGTAGTTGCTGAGTCTTTGGAATTCTGAACAGGAAGTTTGACAGTGCTGAACAGGTAGGCAGACCGATCTGCTTTAATTTTGATTTTCGACGGATACACAAAGAAATCCATTCCTGACAACCCCTCCTCAAGAAGCTTTTTACTCAGTACTATAACAGGGTTGCTAAGCCTATTTTTGAGGATGTAAAGACTGCTGTAGCAGTTCTTAGATTCCTAGCGGTTGTTAGACTTGAGTTTGACAGCCTACAGAGTTGTGTATTTTCTTAGGATGCCTTTATCACATCTTATCTAAAGTTTCCCGTCTTCGTGCTTGAAAAACTGCACACTATTATGGGTTATATAGTCCATGATAAAGGAATAGGCACCCTACCCCAAAGAACCCTTGCTAGCCTCGGATACCAGCTCCTTAAGATCAGACTAACTGGTTAGAAGTGAGGAAAGCACGAGCGGACCTACAAAGTGTAGCTATCTGTCTTCGTTGAGTAGGATAAGAGTGAATTTGCTCATATCTGCGGTCCCTTGGTAGAAGGCAAAGTCCACGTATGGAGAAGAGTGCCGGATAGTCTTCTAACTAAGTTTTCCCAGATCAATCTTCATCTCAGGGTTGTGAATGTCAGTGTGGTAGTCCACAAACTAAATGCTGCTTTCGTAGAGCACAACGATATACTTGGGAGAGAAGGGGTACCACTTGACACTTTTGAGTTTAAGGCTGGAAAGCTTAAACTCATAAAAATTGAGACTTTCTGGTTTGTCCGCCTATGGGTATTGGCAAATAAACAAACGCTTATCGTAGTCGCTTTTAAGCAACAGATACCAGCAGTTGTCCGAGGATGGATTAGCGCTTATCTCTATGGTTGCATCTTTGAAAATGGAGTCCCGAATACTCAGCTCCGTGCTCTGAGAGCTAGCACCTATGCTATGGTAGCAGAGATTGATAGGTATTCTGCTGACGCTGCTTTTAGAAGGGTCAACAACCACCATAGAGAGAGTGAGCCACCCTCCCTCGGGTTTCCTGCGTTCAATAATGTAGAATTTCCCTCGATAAAGGATCATGGTGCTGGTGTTGGTCTGTGGTTTGTTTGCGAGGGTACCCTAGAAGAAGGGTTGAGTGGCTCCACTGAGTGTGAAGGATATTTCGGTGTTGAGTGTATTGTATATCTCCATTGAAAGCTCAAATAAATTGAATATTATTGTCATAGCGGCTCTAACGAGCTTATGTTCGATACAAATGATCCATATATATTTTATGCTGATAGGCAGCCAGCTATTATATTCCGCATGCTGTCGAAAAAGAATAGAAAAAACTACGAAGGTACGTGTGCTCGCCCTGACGGCTCCACCATCATGCCTAAATATGTGTTCCACAGCAAGCTATACTCGAACTCCCTCTCCAAAACATCCAAACACCAAGTGGAGCAGTCTAAGGAGATCGACCGAAAACATAGCATAAAGGAGAACCTCAAACAGAATATCCACAGCTCAAAGCTGGACAATAGCAAGACTAAGCGAAGAAGCCTGCATAGAGATGAAAGCAGCAGAACAACCAGAGCCAACAGAGGTTACATCTACGAGAAACTGGGCTGCTTTCAGGCTGTCAAGCGCAATAAATCGAACTCCTCTAACGTCATGGCTAACAGCAGAGCCAACTCTGAACTAGAAGCTATTCAGGAACGGTGTTCTACGGTATTGGAGTAGTACCGCCGAAAAATGGAAACTCTGCAGAAGCGGAACAGATAGTACACTGAGTAGAATAGACAGCTTCGAAATCTTCTTAAGACCTATGAACAGCATATTTGACTTGATTCTTTAATGAAAATTTTTATTAGTGCCTCGTGATCCAGCAAAGCAGAGAAAGCATCTACAAAAAATATCGGTATGGTTCGGTTTGGGATTATAAATTACTTCAAATAAATGTCTAAACAAGGCCAAATCAAGGTCATTGTGGTGGGGGATTCAGGAGTAGGGAAGAGCAGCATTCTACTGAGGTTCGTCAATGATGAGTTCAATGAGTTCAACGACCCAACACTCGGTGCTGCCTTCCTGTCGAAAGTGCACAACTATGGTAGCAATCAATCCGTCAGACTTCAGGTACTCTCCACCATAACGCAGATGTGGGATACTGCTGGGCAATAGAAGTACAAGTCAATCGCTCCTATATACTATAGAGGTACAGTAGTCACAGTAATCTAGACAGCCAAGTGGCTCTTTGTGTTTACGATATTACCAACAAAAATTCCTTCGAGGTGCTAAAAAATTGGGTGAAAGAACTTCAGAGCGAAGGTCCCAAGGATCTTATCCTGGCGGTCGTCGGAAACAAAACGGATAAGGTGGACAATTAGGAGGTTCCTTACGAAACTGCAAAGAACTACGCTAAATCTGTGGGTGCCTTATTTAAGTTAACCAGTGCTAAAGAAGGGAAGGGGATAAATGTAGATCTATTCTGATTTAGGAGTTGTTTACTGCAATCGCCTAGAAAATCGAGAGTAATGGGAAGGCTGGAGGAGAAAAAGACTCATCTCCTCAAAGAACCACCCTAGTGAACAATTCAGATAGCAACAAAAAGAAGAAGAAGGATGGGTGCTGTGGTAAGGATTGATGAAGTTTAATGAGTAATTCTCTATTTGATGTATCAGTTTTTTGGAATCCATTTCTCTCTATCCAGTGGGCATTCATCGCTAGACCCCTCTTCCGTCCACTTAATTATACAGTGTAAGTGGAAGTGATGTTTGCATTGCCCTTGAATGGGTACACAGTCATCTCCAGGTACCTTACATCTTGGACAGGGAGACTCAAATGGAAATTGACATATTGTGCACAGCTATTCTTCAGTGGTGATGTTCCATACCCAGGTAGCAACAGAATTCCAACTGAGAACTTTGACTTTCATAATTTAAATTATTATCTATGATAGAGTACAAAATCAAAGATTAAAAACACTTCACTAAAGGAGACAATTCAAGTGCTATCAAATGCATTAAGTAAGCGAACTTAGATAAATGGGAACCGATCACAACTATGAAGTAGTTAGCGTTAGTTCTCAACTATAAGAAAGCCAAGGTATAGCAGATAAAAATGAGTAAATATTGTAAGAGTTAGAGCTAAGTCGAGTTGAAAGTGTACTTATCGTTTGGAAGCTCAATGGCCAGGTAGTCGAGACGACTCCACATCTGTTGAATGACTAGCATTATATATGCAAAGATTGTCCTGTAAAGTTATTCATTAACTAAGAGCTGCAGTGATTAGATTGAACTCACCTTCACTAACACAAAAGGAGAGCTTATGGGCATCTATTACGTGACACTCAATGGTACAGTCCATCAAACTACCACTAAAACAGCTCCAAATAATCTCTCTTAAGGACAAACTCTAAGGCAAGGAGGGTTATCATCTGCTAACAAAAGCCCATACTCTAAGGATTTATTCAAAAATAGAGTCAAGTAGAATAACACAACTTAAAAGTTTGTAGCTAATACTTAGAAAAGTAAGTCACCTACACATGGTACACGACAGACACAAACCTAGAAATAGTCTGAGTTGATGGAGAGGGCTATGCAACTAAGCATACAGACAGCACAATAGTAAGCCAAAAGAAAACACCTTACCAAACCGATGGAATCAGAACCTCAATAAAACAGTATGACATTTATGCAGATGGAGAGTCACCAAACCAAGAGGAAACTGTATCAGGCTCTCAACTACGATCAAAGACAATTAGAAATGCTGAGTATGCTCAACCAAGATTATCTCTAACTACAGCAGACAATGGAGGTTGATATGAAAGTATTGGAAGATTAGAGGGTATCAATCTATATAAAACCTTCTGTGTTCATGGGGGAGAAGTTCACAGTATGCACTTTTTAGAACCCTGAAAGAGGACAGATTGTGAATTTGGGTAAGAGACTAGGGTTGACTTATGTTTAGGAGTTGCAGGATGATCTATTGATAGTGGCACAGTATACCCATTCTCCAAAGATAGATAAATCGAAATCTTTTAAGAATATTAAGATAGTGACTAAGTAGTATCTGGAAAAATGCAAAAAGATTAAACAGAAACTGGATCCAACCCTCTATCTTGTGATATGATGAACTAATTGCATAAAAGATAGATTATAGAACACCATATTCATTTGCCTCGGCCCCTTTCCAAATCTCTTATCTTGGTGTAGTGTTATTTCTCTTACTGAGAGAGATTCCTTGGAATTTATATCTTGAGGTTTACATAATGGGCACCCTTCTAGTTAGAGTTTGCCCTAATTAGTCCCTATCCAGGCAGTTTTATCCTATCTCCTACCTGCGTACCCTCAGCAATAGTTATCTTCCTACGCTGCCCATAAATAGTATTTACAAATAACTCTGCTCCTAGAACAGCCTGTATTAATCTAAACCTTTACCTGAGCAACTGTTATCTTAGCTGTGGAGTAGACATCGGCACCCTCCCTCCTAAACTCAGTATTATTTCTTATTTCTAACTTCACTTTTAGATTCCCACTTTTACTGTTTGGTGTAGTAGCTGGATAACCTTTGCCAGGTAACACTAAACTCATCCCTTCGTCGGCTCCTCGAGGAATAGTTACTGTTTAGGTGACCATCTTATTGACGACTCCCTCTCCTCTGCAGGAAGAACATGGATCTTTTACTACTGTTCCTTTACCATGGCAGGTGTTACAGGCAACGTTCATAGATGAATAACTACCCTGCTTAAACTGTTGATAACCCTTACCTTGACAAGACCCACAGTTCTGGACACTGCTTCCTGGTCGATTTCCACTTCCTTTGCATGTTTAGCAAGTACACGGCTTTTGAAACTGGAATGTCTTCTGGGATCCGTTAACTACATCATAGAAGTCAATTTCAAGGCCTAGCACAATATCCTGAGCTCCAGAGTAATCCTGTTCACCGAAACCACCCATTCCTTCTCCCCTCTATCTCCTTCCAAATAGATCAGCAAATCCTTAAAACATGGAAGGGTCGAAGTTTCCTTCAAAATTAGGATTTCCATTTGTACTCGAATACGAATAACTGTAGGAACCTGCAGGGTTTTGTGAAGAGGAAGAGTTGTAGGATGGTCCTTGGTTGGAATACCCACTGGAGGGTCTCTACGAAGAATAGCTAGAGTTCATGTTATCGAAGTCAGGACGACCGTCAGGTGAACCCGTCTGATCATACATTTTACGTTTGCCTTCGTCTGACAGCACTTAAAAAGCACTGAGTCACCCATTAAATTACTTATTAATCTCCGGGAACTTCTATTTTGCCTATTTAGAAGGGTTTTTATCAGGATGGTACTTCTGGGCTAGTTTGTAGTATGCCTTTTTAATCTGGTTACCGTCTGCTGTCTTGGGCACCCCAAGTATCTCTAAATAGCTCATTCTGTTACCATAAAGGTCTTTCTTCGGTTTGGTCTGGCTCTGCATCATGTAAGATCTGGCGGTAAGCCCTCTCACCAATCCCCTCCCTATGAACTTCAACATGTAAATTTATATTTTTTTCGTAGCACTCCCTCATCCAATTAACTCATAACTCCTATGCTCTTCTAGAATATTCTAAACATTCACAAATCTCGTCAAACTCTACAATAAAAACTATCAAGTTCTCTTGCGAGGAGCATAAAGCTTGGTTACTAACTCCTCCGCCTCATCAAATTCACTGTACCGGTCTAATTTGAAATGCCTTCGATTATATTCCCGGACATCCTCTACTTGCTCTAATTCCAGAAGATACCTCTATAATTCTCTTAATTATTTGTCACTGGGACTATCGTAATATGGTAAAATTGGAATACCATTATCCAGTTGGAACCCATAGGCTAGGGGAGAATTATCAATAATAACCATCTAAGACAAACTCCTATTAATTATCCGGATATCCTTCACCATCCCCTCCGGTAACTCATAACAGTGTTCTTTGTATATTCTATGTTGGAATATACTAGAGTCTGGATCTAGGAAATCTATAAGTTTCTTTGCATAAGACTTCTAACTACCAGAGAATATCATAAGTTCAAACGTTTGGCTAAGTTTCTTCAATAGAGTAATTGCATATGGTCTTATCGATATACTGACTTTAAAGTTCTCACCAGTTGTGGGTAATAGAACAGATAACTTAACATCCTCTGATATTGCTGAATGGATTTCAGTTGCATGTACTAAGGTTTAATCTATATCGAATATTATTGTTTTCTTATTTCTGTAGAATTACTTCTTGGGAAGGTTTAAACTACGCTATTTGAGTTCACTCTCGTATGGTTTATCTACCTACCGAATGAAACGTATATTCTTCATAGCGAGCCTTAGATGATCACTCGCTAATGATCTCTTCTATCCTACTCCCTTTATTACCTCACTTACGTAGTATCTGTAGTCTGTCTTAACTCCCCCAAACTAATTAAATTTCTGGAGATAGAAGTTGGTTGAACTCACTGATTTTGCTACTGTCTCTGCATTTGATATTTATGAGCTTTATGATGATTATGCGTTGTCTATTCTCCCACAATTCTTATCGAAAGTAGCTGGTTTCTGTATTTTGTGTCTGATAAGTTACTGTTTAGCCATATTGACTTTACTCTACAATGAGTTTAGTGTTTTCTAGAGAACCTCCAGTTGAAAGCTCTAGTTTCTACAGGGTTGTCCAAATTTGGGGGTGGGGCTCTCATATCGAGTGGCACCCCTACTCCTTATATCCTACTTCGATCTGGAGGCATTCATTCTTTATTATTTGTAGGTAGTTTCCTGTAATTATGGTACATACCTATTCATAATGGATTTACGATCTGGATTGAATGGACTTGTACTGGGTTCCACTTCCTCAAACTTTGGAGTGTACAACTAATCCTCACTTGTATTCTTGTGTGGAGTTAAGTTATTTTATTCTTATTTGAAGCGCTGTACTCTCCGGGTGGCTGTCTCCACCTGTTGCGTCAGTCTCTCTAATCGAGTTTTGGCTTGTAAGTGCGTCTTAATAGTTTTAGGTTCCTTCACAAACCCTGAACTTAATTTAGGTCTAGATGCCATACGAATATTTGATTATTAGGTTAGTACATCAAAATAGCTTGGCTATGCGGTAAGCCTTACTTGGTTGCTTCTTGCTTTTGGGGATCTACACTAAATGCTCGTTTATATCCAGAGTGGATGTGTACTTTTAGAGCTCCTCGTACAGTTTCTTACGTTGATGAGGTACTATTTAGTTAGTTGATTCTCGTCTTGGTCGTTATGATGGTGGTCTCTCACTGGTAAGGTAAAGTGTCTGTGATTTCTACTTGTAGTCTTACAACTCGTTATCGATTGTTCTGCTCTCACCGTTGGGGGGAACTCTTCATTGTACTATTCTTACTATCGCTTAATTGAGGTGATGGGTCTACCACCCTATACTTTCCTTCGATGGGCCACCCCACTCTTTATTCTTTTCCTTGCATCATTCATATAATCCTCTTCTGCTTGTTCCTCTCCAATAACTCTCAATGATGGAGACTTCAGTTATTGAGATGGTACCTCCATCTTTTTATCTGCCCATTTCATATTGTATATTGGCTGTATTACTCACTATCCTACACCTACAGGGAAATAATTATGACTGAAACTCTCCAAACTCACACTCCTTTCATCTGGACTCTTCGCCGATTCTCTACTCGATCTTCTAATCCCTACAGGTACTCTTGGTTAGGTTATCTGAGCGTATTGCATCTACACTGGAACTGATATTCGTTATTAACAGACAGATAATAGTGGTTGGAGAACTGAGGCATACTTCGGCATTATATACTTTCGAGTTTATAGTTGTTGGAGGAGTTTGGAGAGTTTACTTAGTTGTAATTTGAATAGAGGTTGATCAGGTTGCTCTAAATATACTATTGAGTACCACCGATAATGTATTTGGAGAGGGTGCTTTGCAGGAGGTTTAGGAGAGCCAGTACAACCTCACTATACTTGGTTTAGAGTTTACGATTGGGAAATCCTCCGTAAATAGACATTAGGTTAAGTTACGTAATTAACTATCGAGTTACATCTCTTCAACAAATAATCAGAGTGAAGATATGGGTATTAATAATCAATACCTTACTTATACTCTTACAGTTAAAGTCAAATACATAGTCTATGACAAACTAATAATATAATTGTTGTAGAACTGGAATTAGAGCATATAGTGAAGTCATCGGATATGCGTCCGGAGTAGTTAGAGTTCTTCATAAAGAGAACCAAACGTATTGTCATCAAATACCCCAACATCTCAACTAACTAAATCAAAATAGCTAAAGAACTCAAGGAAGACTTTGATTAGCATGAATAACGACCAGTATGGAATGTGGTGGTGGGTAGGAGTTTTGGGGCTTGTGTGCTGCAGAAAGCTAGGCAGTTTGCGTATTATCGGGTAGGACCAATATCGATATTGATGTGGAGAGGCTAAGAAACGACAAACTAGGTTCAAAATCATTGATGGTCTACAATACCTTTAACTGTTGGTATTGAATAGTTTAATACTCTAATTATTTGTCACTTAATGCTGCCATCCTTCATCGCAGCCGATACTCCATGCTCTGGTCGAGCCTTCAACCTGAAATTCCCATTCTACTGTACGTGTCCCTGCATAATGTTAACTTGCAGAAAGTCTCTACATTCTTCCCCTTCGAAGATCTTGTTTTGAATTTCAACTGGGTCTGTCAAATGCCGACTCTCCAGTATTTTCCTTCGAGCCTCCAACCTAACCTTATGGAACATCACGTAATCTCCCTCAAACACCTGCATCATAGTCTTAAGGAGTCTCCTATAGAACATTAGTGTGCCTCTGTGAGGTATGCTCATAATCCAATACCAAATTAATTTCCATACTTTATATGTCAGTTCCTGCAGAAGTGCCTCAGGACTGATCATCCTTCATCCATCTTTTAAGATTCCGATCGGTATAAATAATTCCCTACACTATAATTGACGTATTATTATGTAACCCAAAGAATAAAATACTGCTCGATGTGGTAACTACACAGTCATCAGAACACTGGGTGAGGGAGCCACTGCTAAGGTAAAGCTGGTTAGCGACTCTAAAGGCTAGTTGTTTGCTCTCAAGAGGTTTAAATAGGGTATTATGGATTCAAGAGAGATAAGAAACTAACTGGCGATGATGCAGAAACTCCATCATAAGCATATCGTTAATTTGGTGGAGATTATGGAGGGTGTTAGTTATGTCAATGAATAGGGACAAACATCTATAGTGAACTGTATTGTATTGGAATTGGTATCAGAAGGAGAGCTGTTTGACTATATCCAGGAGAGTAGGTTTGGGCTACGACCTACCAGAACATACTTCGTCCAACTTATGTAAGCCTTAAAATATATGCATTCACAGGGAATATGCCATAGAGATGTAAAGGCTTAGAACACTCTACTGAATAATAAATTCTCGTTGAAGTTGGCAGATTTTGGGTTTGCAGCTTTATTATAAGGTCCAGATGGAGATGGTATCCTGCATGATAAACTGGGAACGGAAGGGTTTATGGCTCATGAAATTTATTTGAAGAAGTACCAGGGAGATAAAGTTGATATATTTGCTGCTGCTGTACTCCTCTTCTGTATGTATGCTGGACATCCACCCTTCTCGAAGGCTCTGGTTACAGACCCTTATTTCAAAGTTATAAAATAGAAAGTATGGAATGTATTCTGGGGAGCACATTCAAAGAGGAAACCAGCTGCTTTCGTATTTCCTGAAGATTTTAAGAGTCTATTTCAGGGGATGATTGCATTCGATCCTACAGAACGACTTACCATACCCCAGATATTTGAGCATCCCTTTATGAAGGGTCCTATCTGCTCAGAGGAATAGCTATAAGCTGAATTTAGGAGTAGGAAGTAGAGGATAAGCTAAATAAAGAAGAAGAGAAAGGAAGAACTAGAGGGTCGAAGGAATGCCAGAGTCAATGCTATGTAGGGAGGTAACCATTCGATAATTCAGCCGCCTAATAGAAGACATTTTCTCGAGATCTTTCTTAAGGAACCATCTCCAAATACTGTGAGTTCCTAACTGAAGAGTAAACTCTAAACCGATAACTCCCCACCAAGACCGTTCTTGACCGTAGAGACCTCATCATCTCTCTCAAACAAGCCTAAGTTATCGCTACAATACGTGCTCTACTAACTAACTGCAAAATTGAGATTGATCTTGATGAAGACTAGATGGAGTTCAGATGTAAGTTGAGCAGCAACCAAGTTAACTCTGTAGATATTGAGTTTACATACGAAGAACTGGATATTGAGAGTATCATCAAAATGAGGATAGAGCTGTTTCGAACTAAGAAGAACAACATGTGTCTGGTATTTAAGAGTGTAGATGGTAATGATTTCTACTATCGACGGTTAGTGGATAGGATTAAAGAATAGTTTATTGACTGCACAATCGATAACGAAGTATGATATGATTATGTGTTATTCTATATAGTAAACAAGTATCATACTGATGCTGACTCCATCCTCCTATTTTAGCTAGTATATGAAGAGTATACACTATTACTCTGAGATTCCTCCTCTGATTCTGTCTTCGCCTATTAAAGTGGACTTTTCTCAGGAATCACCTACATTCTGGGTACAGGCTTCCTCTTACCTATTTGCCCTTTCCTCCAAGTAACAACAATCACCCAGACACTATGTAAGAAATGACTGACCACTGTCAAGCTAAGTGTTACCACTAGAAAGGTAACAGACATAGCAACTAGAGAGAATACAGTAAGCACCTAAAACAGCATACTAACCAACCTCCAATATTCCATCTTCTGGAAATCCCTTAGATAGTACCTCCTAACAAACAGATACACTAAGCTACGAGTAACGAATACTAGGATGAGCACAACATAGATGAGTTTTTTGTAGGTGAGGTTCATTATTATTGAGGCTATGAGACAACTAAAGAATTATAGGGCATTCTCTATTTTGTTTATCTTTGCTATCTACTCATACAAGACAGATAGGAGAGTTACTACTGAATAGACCACCATAATGATTATTGTTAGGGATTGAGATACTCTCATAAATTGGACATCTTCTGATGAATTGTTGAGGGCTTATACACTCCAGTTGAAATAGGTGGAGAAACTGAAGAAGATGAGGGGGAACATACAGATCTTGTAGAGGAACTAGAGTATCCTGTAGATGGGCTTTTTACTCATAAATACTATCTTTTTGAGTTTAGGATGTAGTTGTAGGTGGTTACAATCAGTTACCATTAAGTAGAGACGAAGAATGAGGGATAGGGTGCCTGTAATAAATGCAATTAGAATGGTTGTACCAGCTATTCTGAGGATATTACCATCTTTGGTGAATATTGCGAAATTACCACTAGAGTTCTCTAGGTACCCTGTAGGAATAATAGAACTGAAAGGGTTATATATACCGAAATAGGAATAACGGAGGTTGTACATTATGGGGAGAATAGCCAGTTAGTGGTCTTAGAGGGTGAGAGAGAGTAGTCCGAAACAGGCGAGATAGAAGACTGTCTGGTTGTGTTTGAACCCACATAAATAGGTACCTGCACATGCAATCATAATTATCAAGATGAGAGATAGTTGTAAGAGGAATGTCCCTCCTTAGTGGAACCATATCTGAGCAGCAGAGTAGATATTGGCTTTTCTGATGTAGATCCGACTATCCACTCCTGTGAATGTCCCCTTATAGTCTATCCCTTACCATCTAGCCAAACACCTATTGCTACAGTAATAGACAATAACATAGTGTACCTATATCATATTATTTTGAAGTAATTAGGTTGGATTCTGTAGATGGATGTACAATATCCTACTATCAGGTTAATAGTTCTGTTGGAGTATAGTAGAGTTCTGAGGTTCTTCAACAGCATCACTAGTGTTAAGTTGTGTTTTTATCTGTTGGAATTCAACCGTTAAGTTGATGAGTTAGCTACCAGGATAGACATTATCATCTGTAATCCTTAGGTTGATGAATATTCCTTATCTAGATTGTGCGTAGAGGAAGTTAGAGGTTAAGTCTTTCTTACAGGTTTTGCCTGTTAGATAGTAGAGATTGGCTGTATCGCATTGAGTGCAAGTATCCACTTTGGTGCATAACATACATCCCTAGATTATGCATACAGTGCATACTCCGAAGGTATTTTAGAAGAAATGGTTACGGCATCTACATATCGATCCATTGTTATCTATATCACGATCATCCTAACATTTATCACATTTAGTTGGATCCAAAGAGTTTATTAATAGGCAGTACATAGGCGAACAATATTTGGTTGAGGGATCAGCCTACTCAAAACCATTCAAACAGGCACAACCTTCACTAGTTAGGTTCCTTCCTACATTTATATTACAGGATAGACATTTTATGTTGATAGGGGTAGTCGAATTGGCTGGTTTATACTCACAAGTTTAACAGTTAATTGGACATGGTTCACAACTACCATTAAATAAGTAGGTATTTGGTGCACATTGGCATATTATTGTATTGTTGGTGTCTTACAACATATTAGTCTGGCATATACATCGGGTTATATTTCCATTTGTTGATAGTTTTCTGTAAGACATGAAAGGACAGGATAGACATCCATTACCATCACAACTCCAACATGTTTACTCACAACAGTATACATGTACAGTGCCTAACTCTAAAAACCCATCCATACACGGACAGTTGGAAGTAGGTGAGTTCATTCTTGAAGGTACATTAGGACAGGATATACATTGTGGTCGGTCATATTTTAATTTACAATCTAGACAGTTCTTTGGACAGTCCATACAGAAATTATCGAGAGGGTATGTTCCTGGGGGACATTGACAAGTTCCTTGGTAGTTGGTGAGTGCTAGGTTGTTACATATACACTTACCATTTGTTAATGTTTTGTCGTTGTCACATTGGGTGCATCCTGCAGCGTTACAATTGAGACATGTTGGGCAGGGAAGACAATACCCTGCAAAATAATACTATCTCAGACTACACACTGAACAGACATCTCCGATGAGAGTTGAATTCTGGTAACATGGACAATAACTGAAATCTGCAACTATTACCTAGTATCTGAGACTGTCAGGGCTACAGTTGAGACACCCAGTTTAGTTACAGATGCAACCGAAAGGACAGGCAATACAGTTAGATGAATCGTAATAGTACTTATTAGGTTCGGTGGAGGAAAGGCAAGTGCATGTGCCATCCCCATTATCCTTAAAAAGTGGTTGGCATACACAGGTCATTCTAACAGAGTCGAAGGTTCTATTGCTGTTGCATTCACATACTTTCCACTTGTTCTCGATGAACCCTGTGGTGCAGGGGCATCTGAAGTAGTCAGTTGCCTGAAGTACTATATGTCTGTAGACACTGTCGTTACATTCGTAGCACCCATTCTATTTGCTGCAGTTACACCCTTCTGGACACTTGGCGCATTAGCCAGAGCTATTGTAAATTATGGTTGAGCTGAGGCAGACGCAAACATTTCCCACCAGACTACTATAACCGTTACATACGCACTCCCCATCGATTTCCTAAGCCTCCTGAATACACTCGCACACATAGTAAGTGAATTTAGCTATTATAATCCTTAGAGTTGAACTGCCACAGGACACGCAACCACTCTAGTTGCACGTACACCCTTTCGGACATGCACTACACAGCGAGTTGAAAATATCCCATATGTAGTTCTCCGGTACCAATACCGACAGGCAGGAGCACTGTCCAGTAGTTTTATTGTAGAAGTACGGCTCAGCACATACACACGAATTATTGAACTCAATATACTCAGGCCGGCACAGGCAAGTGTACCCTGATACAACCCGATGTAGACTATCGTTGCATGATATGCATCCTTTCTAATTGCAGGTACATCCTTTCTGGCACGCCAGACACGATTGCTGGTATCTGTAGTAAAGGTCAGGGAAATCCTTCGACATGCATTGACATTCCCCAGTAGTGTTACTAATGTTGTATCCGTTTGTACAACTGCATACACCATCAATCTCCACGTACGGGCTCTTGCATACAAAATGCTCTCCCTACAGTACTCGGTTGCTATTAGCCGTACAGGTCAGATTCGTTGTATTACAGTTGCAGTTGCTCGGACAAATACAGGTTTTGTTTGTTGATACGTACGGGGGTTTGCAGGGGCATCTGTATAGAGTTCCATTGTTTTAGACGTGCCTATCTGTGTCCTTACAGATGTAACACCCGTCGCTATTACACGAGCATCCATCGGGACACTCCAGGCACTCCCTCGTCTAATAATCGTAGTAATATTTGTAGGGTTGGGTTGCTGACTGGCACTGGCACGCTGTATAGTCCTTCGTGCTCACAAAGAAAGGCTTGCATACACACTGGTAGATTTCAATCGTGCTATTGTACTGTAGGTACATACTGCTGCTGCACCTTACACAACCAACGTCATTACAGGCTAGACAACTCCTAGGACAGCAGTAATCCATTGCAGGAAACTTTTCGGTGAACTAATTGAGACAGGGACAGTCGTTCCCATTCAGCTTGTACATCCTATAGTACTGATCAACGCAGTCCAAATACTTGTAGGTGAAGGTTTTCGAACCGCAAGCAGCTGGACAGATTGCCTGGCATCCTAGAAGCACCACTAGAAGCACAAAATATTTGAGATAGTAGCTCATACTGATTAAAATAATGGTACATAGAAATAGTGTGTCGAATATTCAAAACAATAAGGAACAAATCAATCGGATTACGAGGGGTTCAACACTGTGCTTTGGACTAGTGTTTGGAGATGGGGTATTGGCTGAGCATGAACTTGAGAGGGTCTTCGAATTTGAGGGGTTTAGGGGTGGGTAGGGTGCTGAATGTCTGGCGGGAGTGCTCCAAGAACTATACGTTGTACTTGTCGAAGTCGAAGAAGAGGCTCTGAGGTGTGTCGCCGAATCCTACGCTCATGTACCTTTTTTCGACCTTATCTGGCAGCACCTCAGCCTAAGTCTCCATCTTTTGGCTTATCTACTTCTGCTAGTGAAGCGCCTTTTGTAAAGCCTCGGCAATCTGTGTAGTATAGTGTGTCCTCAATGTATCTGGAGCCTTCCTCAGAGCCTGCTGAACAGTGCCATAGTCGTAGGCTTTCTTCTACGCAAGCTCAAAAATGAACTTCCTAGGAAAGAGGACATCAGGGTTTTAGTCCTCCTTCTTCGATACGACGTCCCGAATCTCAAATACCTTATCCATCATGAACACCTTCTCTGCTGGTTGCAGCGCTCTATGCTTTTCCATCACATTATTATAGTGTTCCGACTATCGGAAACTCAATTCAGTGTATCTCTTGCTCGCGATTTGGTCGCTATTGTTGAACACTTTTTCCAGCATCTACTAATAGTTTTCAGCCGTATCCTCTACCTTTTTATGCAGTTCCTCTTTCATCTTGTCGTAGATCTCTAACAGATAGTGGGTATCTATCCTCGCGTACAGTAACATGGCTTCGCTAAGTGGTCTCATTCTCCAGTCAGCCATCTGATATGATTTGTCAGTATCCATGCCAGTGTACTTCTTCAGGATGGCACCGTAGCTCTTCTGCTCCAAATGAAGTATTTTGGCAGCCTGGTAGGTATCGAACAGTCCCGACACCCTCAGATCGAAGTCCCTGTGTAGCCATACGATATCCCAGTCCGCACCGTGGAACACTTTGAGTATTTTAGGGTTGTTGAACACTTTACTAAGCGATGCCATGTTCCGCCACAACGGAAACACATCCACTATAAAGTCTTTCTATCTCGTGGAGATTTGCATGAGGCAGGTAAACCCGTGGTAGCTTCGCATCGAGTGTTCAAGGTCGACTGCGACTTACTCTTGAGTGCTCAGATACTCAACCAACTGTTCGAACTGTGTCTACGTTCTTACAAACTAGAAGGCAACCTCTTCTATCGGAGGAGAAGGCGTAACCTTTACCTAATAATTTATGAACCCTATACTGAACAATTGCTTCTCCTCTTTGTGTTAGGGCAGCCTCAAACTCCAGAGCTTTTGAGGTCTCTCTATTTCCGGCTTAATGGCTTCGTGGGTTTTCTTCAGTTTTAGCTTCTGCTTTTCTTCCTCCAACTTTCTCAATATTATCTCTATGTTGTCCGCATACGTATTCAGTATGTCAACCAGCTTATCCGACTTCACTATGCCCTTGCTGGTCTCCACCCCAGCGTAACTCCCGATCCTCCCAATAACGGCGCTAATTCTTTTGCTGAGCTTATCCTGCTTGTCAGCGATGTTGGGAAACGACCTATAGTAGTTGAACTCCTCCTTCGACAGGAAAACATCTTGGTGGCTGGACAGACTGACACTGGCCTGCAGCAGCTCTTTAAGCAGGGGTTGTGCCTGCTATTTCTACATGTTGAATTAATTCAATACGGTCTATCAATATATAAGGGGATGCTTCAAACCCTCCTCACTCCAGAGTCCATCCCGGTCAAACATAAAGTATTCTCCCGTAGTTGTATCCTTAAACGTCAAGTTCCTTGCGGTGGAGCTAGCATTGGCGTTCCAGTAGCTGGCTAAAATTAGGCATCCGATTACTGTCTTTCTCGAGGTCATTGGTGAACTCAAGGTTTTTGGCGTAGACTCTAATAATGTCCAGTCTACCTCCCAACCCCACCTTGTGAAATATTACCTACTCGGTCTCCGGAAGAATATCCATTCTAATAGCCATGTATTGGCTGGGTTTGTATATAAGGTTCTGCGTAGATCAGGATGTACGGAGCCCCACAGAGCGTAGGCAAAAGTTACAGTGAAAAGTGCAACATAGGGGTAGTTTAAGAATGGCAGCAGGACGACCAACCATTCCATTTATCGTGTTGATTTGAGCTGTATGTACGAGAGGGCGTACCCAGTTCGCGTAATGTATGGACTGATAAACGAACACACTGTTTTCGCTCAGCTTCGGAGGTACCATGTAGTCGGTGTATATCTATGCTTTTATGGGAGTGGCTGCCCTTCGAAGAACCCACGCAAAAGGAGCTGCCAAAGTCCTAAATCCAGCAGTAAGGTACGGGTATTTGGCAAACAGATAGCTCAAGGAGGTACGAGTGGGCTACACCGCAGGTCTGTTCATCCAATGGTTCCACTATGGATGAAGCTCAGACGCCCCTTGCAATTTGTGGGTGGGTTCATGGTCCTTGAGTCCCTGGTTGGAAGCGTAGAATCTCCCCAAGCGACGGGCAATGTTGATCATATAATAATAATATTCTGAAGCAGTAGCAAGGCTGTCGAAGTTAAGTTCAACGGCAACAAGATCAAATGAAATATCCAGTTCTGAGTCTGACAATAATTAATTAAGTAGTTGGATTGTGTTGCGAAATTATAGTTTAGCTTTGAGCCGTGATCGAAGATGGCTGTATTGAGCACAACACCATCGTCGGTGTTCCATGCTCTAAATCTCTCAACCTCAACTCTAGCAATCTGCACTTCTTAACGTAGTTTTAATATTCCTTTTGGAGCTCTTGGTACATGGCTTCATATTTGTTGGAGTCAGTCTGGTTACTGTTGAGAGAGGACTTCAGCTGTGCGTTCTGTTTGAGCAGGTTTTGGTTCTCCTCTTTGAGATTGGAGA
>JAOXNN020204312.1:0-21471 GCA_028571205.2 Hydropsyche betteni | reverse complement strand
AAAAATAATAACAATTTTATCGTAAAATATATTTTGAAATTATCTAGGAATAAACATAATTTTTTTGAAATAAAAAATACATACATGTATTCAATTGAAATCGATGTTCTTCGTTGGCTTCGAAGATATGAAAAATCTCATTACTTAGAAACTCGTACTATATTTTGATGTATTTCGGTTTTGTATGAAATATATATTTTAATAATTTCAAAATTTATCTATTTATAAAAAAACGAACGTTTGTATATTTGTTTGACGACGTTTTACTCCACCGTTCGACCGATCGCCATAAAAATTGGCATGTATATGTATTTTTTTGTTGAAAAGATTTTTGAATTATTAAAATAGAATTACCATAATTTCTAGAACCCCAAACGGGACGGTCCGCAAAAAAATGTTCTCGGTATATAAAAAAAATTGTTGCACACTCAAAAATTGTGACAATACGCAGCCTGCTTTATGCTTTTGTTTAAATAAATTTAAATCAAAAAAATAATTTGATTTAAAATTTAAGTCACGAGCAACGCCGGGTACTATTCGCTAGTATTAATTATATTATAAGAATTCAACTATGGAACATTTTTTTTGGATCGTCATTTTATGGTCAATGTCTCACTTTTTATCTAAAATACTTGTAATCGAAAATTTACAAAAAATTAATTTAAATTAAAAAAAATAATTTGATTTAAAATTAAGTCCCGAGCAACGCCGGGTACTATCCGCTAGCATATTATTTTATAAGAATTTAACTATGGGACAATTTTTTTGGATCGTCGTTTTAAGGTCAATGTCTCACTTTCTATCTAAAATACTTGCAATCGAAAATTTAAAAAAAATAAATTATTTTAATAAATTTAAATTAAAAAAATAATTTGATTTAAAATTTATGCCCGAACAACGCCTGACACTATCCGCCAGTTAAAATCTAAAATTAAATAAATAAATAATGAAATAAAAAAAACTGAAAACACACTCCCGATCAATCAAACGGTCCCAATCGATCAAAGTCACGACATTCCAAGAAAAATCACTTAATCGTTCCATTGGACAGATTCCAACATCAATTCGAACACCCTGTACTTACACATACAAATCGCGCGGAGCCCCGCGCCCCTCCCCCGCCCGCGGCCCGCACAGGGTGTCCCGTAATTAATCCTCTTCGACAAATGGAACCGGCGATTTCCTTTTATTTGCGCGACGTCGGAGCGGGAAAAGTCGCGAAAATTCGGCGACGCGATTTTCCGTTCGGCGGCCGATTGATTTTCTCGAGACGAAGAAAAAGGGAAAGTTGGCGAATTGATTCGGCGCCAGTTCAGGGATAGGATTTGTTTTTGTATTATTTCTGTTTTTGTATTATTTTTTTTCAGGAGGACGTTTTCGTTCGATTGGTGATCGGGTTTGGTGAATTGATTTGTGGAAATGTGTTACGTGATATTTGCGTGATTGCGTTTTTCATGAAAAAACGCATTTTTTTGTGTAATAATTTATTGATGAAAAAAAATTGATATAATTTATTTTTTATTGGATGTCCAAATTGTCATCTGAATCAAAATTATTTTTTTAACGACTTTCATTTTTAAGAATGAGAATTTTTATAATATAAAAAGATGAGCTTTACGTCTATGGTTCTCAATACCATTTTTAGTCATATTGCGATAATTTGGTGTTAATAATTGAAAAATGTTGACAATATAAAAAAAATTTGATATCGGTATCATAATTGTTTTTTTGCAATTGACTCTCATTTTCAAAAAATAATAACTTTTTTCTGATTTATAAAGTCCAGTTTTACATCTGAGGTCTTAAACATCTATTTTGATCACATTTTAATACTTTGAAGTCAGCAATAAAAAAATTTCCAATCTTTCATAGATATATTGCAAAACAATCAACTGTCATATTCGACAGATGATCTAAAATATATGTATTTTTTTATAACAACAACAACAGGAAACGAAATATCAACAGATGATGTTAAATTTTACAAAGAAAAAAATTTTTATTTCGTACGTTACGCTACATACATGCGTTTTTATATTTGATAATATAATTTTATAAAATTGGTCATTAAAAAAAATATTAAAAACGTTATTTTACAATCTGCAAGAGTCAGTAAAAGATTCAGAAAATATTTAGAAAATTCCCGTATTTAGATTATTTTGAAATCGTTATTTGTGCCCTAATACTTCTGGCATCGATATGGTATATGTCGATCATGCAAAACATACGTTCACATTGACAGAAACTCGATTTTTATAAGTATTTACGATATCCAAATATATATTCTTCCACAAAACGATAACTCGATTAACCGTTTGTTAAATGCCTCTAACGCGACACGCGCCATCCGGAAAATTCTCGACAAAGAAAATCCCGGGAAAATTCCGAGTATTCGTATAATTTGTTTTGCGGATTTTTCCGAAGCGAAAACAGAAATTGCTGCGCGTTAATTTCGGTCTTTTCACCGAGCGAAAATAAATTGTATATATATTATACATACACATATATTATATATATAAAAAAGATGGTTTTTCGTTCGAGTTTCTTGCGGTCCATTTTTCAACGTCGATACTTGTTGGAAACGATCGTTTTTTATATTATTGCGTATTTTTATTTTATTTATTTTGTATATAAAATGGGTTCGACGTATTAATTACCGTCAATTTCCTCCAATGGAAAATATAATTAATTGCTTTTCATAATGAAAAGCTTGCATAAAAAAGAAAGAAATTAAACCGTGAATACTACTCGTATATTTTAATTAATTTATATTTTTCAAGTTTTTATTAATTATGATTTCGACTTCGACCTTGTTAAAGACAAAAACGTATAACATGAAAAAAAAACAATCGATTATAATTCGATACATGTCTGAATGTGTCAAGACCGCAAAACAAACCCCGAACGACCCGAGTGTCCTTTTTTCGGTATTTTCCGAAAAAGAAGAGAAAACTCGTCTCCACTTTTCCACCGAAAGGCGATACCGTCTTCAAAGTCCCAAGAAGCCTTCAATCAATGGGTAAGTCGATACTCGTATCGAGACAAATCAGAAAATTTTCAATGCTTTGTACGCGAATATTTCGTTCGATATATTTGGGGGAAAAGTGGGAAATTTTTAATCTAATTTTACGTGTTATAGTGAAAATTTATTATATTATTAGCGAAAGTGTACTATTAAAGGGATTCTATATAGAAATAAACATTTTTTGTCAAAATATATCCCCTATATATAATTACGGATTTGTGTGTGTCTGTTCAAATGACGCTCGTGACTTTTTTGCAAATATGGTCTTTATACGTATGTATACTGTTCACATCTATAATATGATGCTTATTACCTACTAACTACTGAATTTGACTATATGTGACAATAACAAATGAACTATTTTGATTTTATTTTTGTACTAGTAAATAGGCCCGATGTTAATACCATCGGCTGTGGTTTTGTTAAGAAACGGAAAACGATTAAATGTGAAAACCCGATTTGGTGAACCCGAAATGTGTACCCGATTTGAATATTTAATATTTAATTAATAAAATCAAAAAAGTTCATTTGTTATTTGTTATTGTCACATATAAGCCATGCCAGTAGTTATAATAGTAGGTAATAAGCATCATATTATAGTCGTTAACTGTTTACGCATAAAGACCATAATAGAATACTAAAGTCGCGAGCGTAATAAGCATCGGGCCTATTTACTAGTTGTGACTATAATTTGTAACACTTCTAATTAAAAAAAAAAAAACTAAAATAACTCAACAGATTTTTTTTTAAATTTCATTATGAAATTTATATTCATATTTCATTTTCAACAAAATATGCTTAACAAATTGAAAATTTTGGTATAAATAACAATAGTAATTGAATTTGTAAAGTGAAAAAAAAAAAAACAATAATTTTATAAAATTTAAGAAAATTATTTGTAATCAATATTGAAATCGTATTAAAAAATGCTGCAAAATAAATGATATGTTACGCGTCGTTTGCGAAATTGCTTAGTTCGTCAACGAAAAAAAATTGCTTTATATGTGAACATTAAAGTAGAATGGAGCTTTAGAGATTTTTCGCTAATATTTGGGCTTTTTCCTTTTCATTATCTTCATTTCCACGTTTATTTAATTTTATCGTTTTGAAAATGTGACATGTTTAAGATAAGTTGGATTATTTTTTTTTAGTTTTAAGCTCTGATTATTATTTTCAAGGTTCAACTTTCGTTTAGCGGAAAGAATTAAAATAAAAAAGAAGTTTGAATTCCAAATAACAAAAGCGTACAGTTTTGAAAAACAACAAAATACCATCCCACCATTTTTTCGTATATAACGCAAAACCAGTTCGTACCATACGCAAACCAAGCAATTTCACAAACGACGCATTAACAAACAAAAAAATTATCGAACACCAATTCTACGATCCCTAATAACGAACTGCCAATCTCCGTATCACAAAAAAAAAAAAAATCTCACATCAAATTAAAAAAAAATCACCAAACCGCGAAAAGCAACCGGCAACTTTTTAATCGAAATTTAACGGGAGATTAACGAGATTTTTTCGCGCGGCCCTCGCTCAAAGGGTTCAAACGTTTTTTGCTCATTTTCAGCGACGGAGCATTGCTGAAAACTGTGTCGTCGGCTGAACGAGAGCTAATCGGATGGCGGGAAAATTTACATGCAAATTGACTTTGAGCCGAGCGTGAAAGACTGTATCGGGAATAGGCGAGTTCTCGGGCTAATTAAGGCTATGCATAATTTATATTTATGCCGTTCGTTGTTCAACGAGTTTCCGTCGTTAGTTTGTTTGAATTATATCAACTCTAAATTCAAGTTAATTCTGTTCCGGAAAATATATGACGTTGTTGTATTGTTGGAAAATTTTCGAATTGAGTTTCGTTTGTTTTGGGGTGGTTCTAGAATTGAGTGTTTTGATCGTTTAGGTCGAATGTTGGTAAGGTTTGAATTTTTTTTTTTTAGAATAAGAAATATCGTTATTATATAAGACTGAATCAGATAGTAAATAGGTCCGATGTTAATAACATCGGCTGTGGTTTTGTTCAGAAGCGGAAAACGATAAAATGTGAAAACCCGATTGTGTGGACCCGATTTGAATATTTAATTAATAAAATCGAAATAGTTCATTTTTAATTTGTTTGTGACGTATAGGCAAAGTTAGAGGCAGTAGGTAATAAGCATCATATTATAGACGTTAGCTGTATATGCATAAAGACCATATTCGCGAGCGTCATAAAACGAACGAACACGCAGATACACATAAAGAAATCCGTTATTATATATAGAGGATGATTCATTTTTCAAATCAAAATTATGTTCACTTTCTTCGAATTGGATTAATATTTTTTTCGGAATATTTTTTGATCAAATTCTTGAATATATAATTTTTTTCCGATCGGAAGAAATTTTTGTGTAATTGCAAATTTCTGAATTCATCTTTCGTTAGTTTCAATAATTTATAAACCTATTAAATTTATTCTAATATCTGTAAATTTTACTATTTTTTTTCTTTATGCAAAATAAAAAAAAAACAGTAAAATCATCAAAAGCTGAATCACATGATTGATATTTCGATCTCACATTATATTTTTTAATTTTATTAGAATAGTATCAATATTTTTAAAATTATTAATCAATACTGAAATAAATTTTTTCTCTAAATAATGTTAAATATTACTTTCTATTAAATATTTATTATTATCTAAATAATACTCTTTTTCAAATGCATCCATAGCTATTTTCCTACTATAATTTGTAAACAAAAGCTCTCAAATATACTTGTTAGTATTATTTTCATAACAATTATTATAACTAACTAAGCAAGAAATCATCGTTTTTTTAAAAATTTATAGATATTTCTCAATTTACGACAAAGATACATTCTCAAACATCGTTCTTAAGTTGAAGCCATACAAAAAAACCCAATCAATATTTTCATTTTTAATACTATTGTATTGCAAATGAAAATATTATATTATCATTATTATCATTTTACAAATAATTACACATTTTTTCTGAAATGTATTGGTCATGAGTGACAATAACTCGTGATTTATATTAGTTAAAAATAATTTTTGAAAAATAATTAATTTAAGTAATATTCATATCATTTTTTTCGGTTATAAGTTCGAACCGTCGTAAGTCAAAGACTACCTATATATTTATATATCTGTTTTTTTTTATATTACTTTGGGGCATTCCTTTAGTATATTGGGTAGACCCTTAAAGCCCAATGTTAGCGACTCGTGTCATATAAACAATTCTAACATGAACTACACAAACTGACTACAAACCGACTACGAACCGAGCTGTCATATCAACATTTTCAAAAAGTGTGTCACATTGAATTTGTCGCCAAAAAAATTGCGAATTTAACACAACACAAACTTTCACATACCAAAGTCAAAAGACATCACGAATCCTTTGAATCCTTTTCGTCCACATTTATTCTCACGGGTCGAACGCGGCACTCGATTTTCGCTCTGTCTGCCCAGATTTTTCACGAAAATTGCGAGGCTTTTTAGGAAAATTCGCCGGGAAAACTTGTCCGTCTATATCGCCGACATTCGATTATGAAGCTCGGTCGTTGCACATGCAAAACGAGAAAGTTGCGAAAGCTCAAAGCTCGAGTATGGGTCGATTCTGGTTTCTGGTTTTCGCCTGGTTGTGTTTTGCATATGAAAACATCTCTTGCGGGTTGCGAATGCGTCTTTGATTTGCAAAGTTGCGAAGTCGATGTCGTGTGCACTTTGTATGGTGTACTTTATATTGGATTTAGAGTTATGTGTATCATATTTGTAATATAATATACGCCCGATCCTGTTTTTGTACGGGGAATACGTTCCAGAGACTATCGTATAAAAATATGTATGGTTAACATATAAAAATTGGAGATAGATTCCGTTAGTATATTTGGATAGAACTTCCATCCAAATATACTTTATGAAAAATATGGAAAAATTTCGACATGTAATAATAACAATTTTTTTTTTAATTTAATAATTATAATTGTATCCAAATTTTATCATTGTGGCATAATAAAATATTTTTTTAATTTTCATATCGCGTTAAAGTGAAAATTTAAAAAAATGATCGGTCTTTATTCTTTGAACCATATTATTTCGGAACCGTAAAGAAAGAGTTTTTATAATATAATATGATGCAACTATTATATTTTTTCATGGTTTATATAATTTTATTTATATTTTTATAAAAGAAATGATTAATTATTATGAAACATTGATAAATGGTCTCATAATTGGAATTGTATGATATAGAATTATATTTATTTAATAATATTATTATTTGTGTGATATTAATCGTAATTCATAGCTAATATATTGAAATTATGTAAATATTGATTTTCGATCACACTTCATACTATAATATTATATTATAATTCTAGCGAAAATTTCAAATTGATAGAGTCATTAATTAACTAGTTAATAGAGAAAATGGCAAAGACATTTTGAGAGCTTTGACACAAAGTCAATTGATAGAAATTGAAAGTAAAGTGTTAATACATTAAACATATCTAAATTACTTCTAACACTTTAAAATCGATATTTAAAAATGGGACCAGAAGATATAAATATCATATCCAAAAGTCGTTTGACTAAACAAATATCGTAATATATTTAAAAGCATTTGTATCAAAATTTTATTCACATCTGTTTTAATTTCTCTAGTTTTATGAAAACGAAAGTGCAATGTGAACTTACCAAGTAATTTTTATTATACAAATGCACAAAAAGCATTTTTATATTCGACTCGTTTACGATAGCTATTTCCATTACAGACATAAAACACGAAACAGCATACTTTACAAACATCATAAATTTTATACTCCCGAAATAAAATACTTCGAATTTTCGAAATGCATTATTTTAAAAATCATGAACATCATCGTCATACATAACGTCCATTATAAGGCGATACTTTTGTAGTGCCATTGAAAATTTTGATAATTTCTCCTTTAAAACTAAACATTTTAATTCTCAAACACTTACTATAAAAATTATCCGTTATTTAAATGATTTTAGATTGTTGTGTCTATTTATTGATCACAGTATATGTCGTTTAATATACAATGAAAATTGTTATCATCAAAACGATAATCTATTGATTATTTTGAAAATAACACATCGAATTTGCGCGTGATGAAAACGTATATAAATTATTCATATGGTACTGAAATACATTTTCAGACATGAAACAGAAAAAAAAGGTTCATACAACAAAAGGAAATACATAGAATGAATTTAGTTTAAAAGCAATCAGATCGGAAAAGGCCGATTCGAGTTTTACGATCGTTGACACTTTAGATAAAAACTTTCATTACAGATCGGAACGATGTTGAAAGTCTTTCGAATGATGGATGGTTCGAAAAGGAAAACTTAATTTTTGTATTTTTTTTTTTCGTATTTTCTTCTTTGTAAACGACGATAATTGAATTTTCAAAAGATCGATCATAAGAAGTATTATGATTTTATTAAATCTTTGGATTAAATAGTTCTCTAATCGCGAAAGTATAATTAGTTTTTGATTGAAAATTTTTTAAATCGCATTAATTTTTTTGGAGTAGTTTATGTTAAGATCGTTCTGAAAATATTACGATTTTTCAATTAAGAAAATCATAACGTTAAAAACGCGACCTAATTAAGCCAATTTTCAGAATTTAAAAATTAAATTGAATTAACTTATTATTAAACGACTCAAATTAGTTACCGAAACGTGAAATATAAATTTCTCAGAATTTAAACGATTACGTCCGTATTTAGCTCTAAAAATATGTTTTTTTTTATACATTCTGTTGTATACTCTTTTTTATAATCAATTGTCTATTCTATTGTATTCTATTCGATTCCGTTTTGTTTTAAAGTCATTTCTATATTTTATTCTTTTCTATTTCATTTAGGGTAGCCATTACCAGTAAATAACCCAAACAGTATTTTAATATTAATTTATGAGTAAATTTTTAATTTTTGCCGGTAAATAACAATAAAAAAAAATTGTGCTTCGAATATTTTGGAAAGACGTTGTTGTTTTTTTGAAAAATATTTTGGTTACGTAGATGTATAGATTTTTTTGAAAAATATTTTTGAAGAGATTTTTTAGATTCGCGGTTCATTTTTTAGTATTTTGTTATTTTTTCCGGTTTTCCTTGGTTTTTATAAAAAATTTAATTTACCAGTAATTGGTACAAAAAATACCGGATTCTATATATTTTTTTAACATGCCGCTTTATACTTTCGAATATACTTTCTTGTAAAAAAAAAAACGTTCGATTCGATTCCATACAATTATGCGTCATTTGTATTTGTTGGAAAACATTTGCGAAATGAAATTCGACGATTTTATGCAAATATTTCCCGCAGAAATTGAGAAAGTTGCGAATTTTTTCGAACAAATCGCACGTGACTGAATTTTCCGATTGAGTTACAGCTGAAGCGAATTCCGAACGATGATCCATTGTGAATTTTTGATTTATAAATGTGATCGAAAATTTTTTTCAGCAAAAAAATCTGAAATTCGCAAAATTTTCTTTATTTATACGAAAAATTTCGAAACGATAACATCTTATGTATAAATGACATTAATTTTGAACTTTTTTGGTTTTAAAACGTTTGTAAAAATATTTTTTTTCATTTTATATTAAACAAGTACGTATGAAACGTATAAAAATTTTTCTTTGGAAATAAATGAAAATTCAAATTTCCTTTCTTTAGCTATTACTTTTCTTTTGTAAGTATTTAAACTCATGATTGATACATATCAAAGATTCAAATCTGAAAAAGTGTATTCGAAAAACCAAAATTATACCATTTATCTTCGATCTAAAGAAATGTTAACTTTCTATCACGTCCTGAAACGAAATTTGATATATTTTTATATAAACGTTCGATGAAAGTTTCCAGAACCTTATAATGCAATAACAGAACATTTGCGGAGTAATGGAGCATGAAAGCTCGAAACGAAGTTATATATAATTCGAAAATTCGAACGTCGATTAGTATTGGGACGTTTATACGTTTTCATAGACTTTTCATGGCTATTTTTATCCGAAACCGCAGATATGAACAAAAATCGACAACCCATTGTTTGGTTTAATAGTTTTTCGATTCATTTGCCGATTCTGGGGGAAATTTTGTTCGTTTTTTTTATCGAATATGAATTTTTTTCACTTTTCAGCGGGAAAAGAGTTTGTTTCAGATTTGAATCACGTTCGTCGACAGATGTTGACCTCAACACTGCGTCATGAATAAATGAAATACATTTTTGAAAAATTTTCCAAGAAATATACGTTTGTAAGTTTCAATTTGCATCATTTGAATTCGGTACCGAATTTATTCACACTTTGATATGTAAAAATATCGTTGATTTTATTATATAAATACGAATCATTTACTTACAAAATAAACACAAACTCACAAAAAAGTCTTTTAAAAATTCAATTTCTTAATCAACATGCGATCTGAATTAGTTTAATGCAAAAGAAAGCGCACCGAACTTAAAACTTTAAATACGCGCCAAACTTAATACGTTGGTACTACAAACAGTTTAGACAATTTCCATGAAAAACGGACAATGGCCGTTTTACGGCCAAGTGCCTTCTCGCTAAGTTCGAATCGCATTCAAATTAACTGCAAACAAACATAAACGTGCACAAACCGACTCCATAGAAACAAAAAGGCATAATTCGTTTATTCGAACAATAATGGGAAGTTTTCAATTATATTTTGTCGGTACAAATGAAATTTGAATACGAAAAAGCAAAGATATAATAAAAGTGAAAGAAAGGGCACTAAGATAGAACTAAGAGAAAATTAAAAACGTTCATATTATATGTTTAACCACATTTGAATGTTTGAATATTGCGCGGGAAACACAAATATCGATTAGAATACGCCCCGAGCAGTCCACAAACCGGCCATGGCCTGTGTCAATTGCAGTTTGTCTATTAACCGGGAAGTTTGCTGTTCGAGCTTCATTTTATTGCTTTCTAAAACTGCAACGTTGGTGAAGTTTAGATTAAATTTCGGAAATTTCATTTCATAATTTAACTTGATTCTAGTGAGTTTTTTTGTATCGTTTGTTCCGCTAAAATAAAATTTAATACCATCAGTTTTCAAATATTGAAAGTCGTTCGTCTGAAAAATTTTCGGATTCATTGATTCGAAATCTAAATAATTTTAAAATTTTACAAAAAAATAATCGCATTATATACATAAACGATTATCATAAAAATTTTCGAGAAAAAATTAAATTTTGCGGAATTCTGAAATTACGCCTTTCCGTCAAAATATAATTCGCTTTCGCTCGAAAAATTCTAATTCATCAATATGAAAATATTCACCGAGACAATTAAAAAAAACGAATTGGAATTACTTTTAGCGCGAAATTAATTCAAATCGAAACTTAACAGACCGTTTTGACTATCAAATTTGACTTACACGTTCAATTAATTAATGGGAAAACTGGACGTTTTCAATTTTCGATTTTCAACCATATTCACACTAATCAAATAAAACAATAAAATGAAAATTTCGGATCATCACAAAACAAAACTGAAACAAAACCTTTTATATATAATATTCATAGATAAAACGAGATCTCGCAGTAAATAAATTTCAATCGCACGACTTTTTTCATACGAAACTTTCATATAAAAAAGGTCACTATTATCCGCAACTTTCGAGAGGACCTCAATTGATTTACTTACACTATTTTTATTTCGGGTCATCCTCTCATATGTGACCATCGATACGCCTAAGGATCGAATCTGGCGATCGAGAAAAGAAATAGAAAAATGGAAAACTGTCCGGAAAGTTAACCGATTTTCCATTCTAGCCACCCTTCATCGGGAGGGAGATCCGGGAAATTCCAGAGGACTTTTCCATTTTCCCATCACGTATTGATGTGTGTGCGTTTTTTTTTGCGACCTATGGTATAGTATGAACTAGTGTTTCTCAAATACGGCCTGAATATGAAATGAGGTCGTACATATTGCATATAAACAATCAAACTTCACTTATTACTCGATTATGTATGTTTTTTTTATGATTATTCAACTACAATGTATTAGAACTAAGTATTAGTAAGTATTAGAACTAAGTACAATTAGCCACAAAGTGCTTTTGTATAACCAACTATTATGTTTTATGTATTTACAATTGACTAAGACATTTTGTATAATCAACTATTAAGTTCTATGTACAATTAACTATTAAGCACTTTTTTTACAATTAGATACAAAGTATTTTTGTATAACCAACTATTATGATCCAAATCAACTATTAAGTTGTATGTTTAACTAACTAATAAGTAATGAGTGCTTTTATATATACAATTACCTAAGTTCGTTCAACTATCATATATTTTTATATAACTATAATATTAAGTTCATTGCACAATCAACTATTATACTAAGTTATTTTGTATAACCAACTATTATGTTCTAAACCAACTATTATAATAAGTTCCATGTATAATCAACAAATAAATACTTGGTTCAAAGAACTAAATCCAATTACTAAGCATGTTTAACTATCATATATTTTTATATAACTAATCATAATAGTAAGTACTATGTACAATCAAGTACTAAGTACTTTTGTATAATATATTATATCAAACATTAAGTAATATATGATTAACTACTGAGAAATTTTATACTATTAACGGTTTTGCATAATTATGTACACATTGCATTATATAATATAATATATTTGTTTTATAATAATTTTTTTATTATAACTATTAAAAATATAATTCAAATTTCAAAAAAAAAAAGCTTAGAAGCAATAAAATGGAAATATTTTTCAGAATATCTTATGTATGAAAAGTGATGTAATGTGAAAGATTTTAGCTCGTGAAAAAAAATCTTTCAGATTTACATGATAAAACTTTCTTTAGTGCGATTGAAAGTTGCGTTCGAAATATTTCTATTTTTTTATCGCAAAAAGTATACAAAAGTCGCGTTCGTTGTTTGAATACTTTGTCAATATATTTTTTTGGTTGTTTTTGTTCGAATTTTTAAGTATCGATAAAAGTTTTCGAAGTTCGAAATGCGGATTAAACGATTCGCAACAAAACGTAGATGAAAGTTCGCACATAATAAAAAGTGATAATAATCTGAAAAAATAAAGTTATTAAAAAACCTTTTCCACAATTAAAAAAAAAATATTTTGTGTAGGTCAAATAAAAAATAAATCACAAACGAATAAAAATAAAAATACATTATAAAAAAAAAATCCGTAACTATCGAACCGCATTATTCCGAATTACGAAACAATTAATTCGGAACGAAGAAAACAGAAAAAAGACCGTTTTCAATTTGAATAAAGAACAAAACGTTCCGCGAAACAATACATTTTCCGGTTGTTTTCCCGCGCGCGGGAAAGTTCCGACTCGCAGCACATTTCGAGTCTCGACAAAGATGAAATACGACCATGACGCTGGTACATACATTACGCCCTCGAAATAATAGGTTTTATATACGTATTATCTCGCAGATATATTACGAACGTTCTGTTTTTCGCCTGCGGCGTGACAAATTTCCGTTTTATTGAGCAAAGAACAAGTGTGTACTTTTCCCGCGCTTTTCGAAATCGGGGGCCGAAAATAGCTGTGTGTTTTCTTCGTGCTGAGGCTTCGAAGAATAGTGAATCATTAGTTGAAGTTGTGGTTAGTTTCGGTAGAAAAATTGTTATCTTATAAGAAATATCGATTATTGTGGCTTAGGAATTCCATAATTACCGTCAATTATTATTACTGGTATTACCAGTTATTACCAACATTATTCATTGATAGAATTTTCAGCGTATCTATTCATATGTTTATATAAATATTACCAGTAAATAATTCATTCTATATTTTTGGTTTACACTCCAAATTCAACATTTTACTAAATTCAGGATTTACCATGAGTATTGATTTTATATGGTGATATGAGTATTGATTTTATTGGTAATTTATTGAAAAATATATCATCAGTATTATTGGTAATATGGAATGAATTATTTTCCTGTAATAAAAAATAATATAATATAATATAATACGCTCAGTGACAAAATCTATTTTTTTTGGACTGAAAAATTTTAATGGTGATAATTATTAGTGATAATTTTTTCAGTTACAAGTTTGATGGTAATTTTAGAATCCTCAATAATAAAACACAAAAAATATTTCAATAATCAAATTTAAAAGGATGTATTTTTTTATAAAATTCTTGATTAAATATGAAAAAAGATATATTATCAATCTTTTGTTTTCACTAAAAAAGTCTACATTATAATAATTAGAATGAACGTCAAAAAAGTATATTAAAGATCGATTCCAAATATAATTATCTTACGAAAAAACCTAGACTTTTTCCAATATAGACTCCACCTCAATAAAAATTGTCATAGTCTTCATAGAAAAACTATTGGAAAAGTTCGCTTTTCTCAGAAGGATGGCAATTTTTTTCCACGTATAACTATTATATTTGTCAGTTATAAATGCGTGATGTCATTCAAGGGCTAGTAGAATATTATCGAAAAACGATTTCTTAGAGACAAAAAAAATATGCTATTTTTTCCCTCGTAAAACTGTTTATCGGCGCCACATAAATAAAACATTTGCTTATATTTTTGTATACATTGCGGCCCACTATTTTATTTTCTCTATTCAATTTAATGCATCACAAAATATTTATTAAACGAAACCCAAAATTCAAAACGTTAACCAAAATCGAAAGTTACATACTTCTATTACTTAAAAAGGTTTAATTCTGAAAAAATTCATCAGACGAAAATTAAAATAATTTTTATGCACTTCGCAACGGAATCCTCAATCATAAAAGATGAGTACTTTCGATTTATCCTAGATTAAATCAGGAGCAATGTAAAAGGAACGTACAGCAATAACGCGACTACTCACGCAATTCATAATGAAATCGAAAATCCAATAAGAACACTTTCCCGGAAAAGAGTACAAAGAGTTTTGCGCGGGTCGTAGGCATTTTCCGGCCCGTGGAAATGAGTCTAGATTGCATCGGGAAAAGCGTATCGGGACATTATTGCCTTACGCTCAAGATTTTCAATACTGCCACCGAAGCTAAGTCAATTTGTCCTTTGTGCGGATGCGAGTCCTTTTTTTATATTTTTTTGGAAAAAAACATGTAATATTGTTTTATATGATGAAGTCCATGAGGAGAAATCGGAACTAATTTCATATAAATGGTCGATGGTTCGGTTTTTTAGGAAATTGTGATTTTTTTGTTAATTAAAGGTGAAATTTATAGTGAACGTGAGTGAGCATAAGCATGAGAGTGAGAGTGAGCATGAGTGTGAGTATGAGAGTGAGAATAATTATAAGCATAAGCATGAGAATGAGTGTGAGCATAAGTGTAAGTGTGAGTATGAACATATCTATGAATTAGGAATGAAGTTGAAAACAAGTGTTAAATACAAATATATTACAGATTTTACATATCAAATTAAACCTTTCACTCAAAAAAATCGAGGTTTTAACTTATCAATTCATCAAATGAATTGAAAAAGGTCAAATTTGATTTGTAAATGGTTGAATTCGGAATGTAAAACTTGTACGCGTTTACGTCATGGAGTTTAACGCATATCCAATATTGATTCAGTAATCATTTGTATTAAAAAAAATCGTACATATTTCCTCAAATAATATAATACTAATTCGCATATTCGGTAAATTTCGAAATTTCAAATATTCATTTCAGAATGTTCCGCCCATAATTGAATTAACTCAAATTTTCGTTTCACAGAACGATTTGATAATATCAAATTTCGAAGAGCCAAATTAATTCGGACATAAAAAACAAACGACCCGTTCAATTCACAGTTAAAAACTTTTAAAACTCGCCTTTCGACTTCGGCACGAGTTATTAAACGACAAAGTCAATCGCACTTCGAAACTCCGAGTATCGCATTTCGAACGAGCAATTTTACATTTCGCGATACTTTCTGCAACGAGTTGAACCAAAAAGCGCAATCGGCTATTGAAAAAATGCGGAAGATCGACTTTATAATTATAACTAAACACACATAATTCATAAGAGTGAAACTATATTATGGGCGTAAGCAAAAGTGTAGGAAAAAGCATAAGCATAAGTATAATCAATAATGTAGGCAAAAGTATTAGCAAAAGCATAAGAAAAAATGTAGTGTAAGCAAAAAAGGTAAGCAAAATCATAAGGAAAAGTATAGGCAAAAGTGCAAGCAAAAGTGTGGGCAGAAGTGTAGGCAAAAGTGTAAGTAAAAGCATAAGCGAAAGTATAGGCAAAAATGTAGGCAAAAGTGTAAGCAAAAGCATAAGCAAAAGCGTGGGCAAAAGCATAAGCAAAAGCGTGGGCAAAAGCATAAGCAAAAGCGTGGGCAAAAGCATAAGCAAAAGCGTAAGCGTAAAAAAATGTGTAAGCGAAAACGTTTACTTGAAAGTATTAGGAACTCAAAAATTACGTAAGCTTAAACATGTTGATAATTAAATAATCAATGTAACTTTTATACATGAAATTAAAACTTATAAAAATATTAAACTTTTAAATCTTAAATCCTACTTTTTATACTTTAATTTAATCCATTTTCAAAATCAAGTCAACCATCAGAAAGTAGTTTTAAAATCGGTATCATAAATACAAATTTATTGAAATAATATCTATTTTTCAATTTGACTTTGATAATCCAAGAAGTTGATTTTTACAAATTTAAAAATATACATAATTAATTACATTTTTTATTGAATCAAACTTTAAGTAAGATATAATACAATGGATATGTACCTGACGATTTTTTTATATTTTTTTTATGAAATCATAACAATAAAAAAGTAAATTAGCGATGAATGAATTTTATTAACAAAAGCCTTAATTTGTCGTTTAAAGGTTGAATTTGGAGTATAAAATTAAATTAAATCTTTTACAAGTTCGTATCGCTATTAATATGTAAAAATTAAAAAAAATATCACCAACTGAGATTATCAAATCCAAATTAAAGAATAAATTGTATTTCAATGACAACGTTATTTATGTTATATACTTTTCAGTGGCTGAATTTGATTTTTAAAATGTTAAATTTGATTTGTAAATAGTTTAATTTAATTCATAAAAAGTTGAATTTTATCAAAAAAATTTTATATATTGAAAAATTATTTTTTATAAATTTTCGAATATCTGATGAAAAATCGGATAAAGCTTCCAACTTTATTTCCATTGTTTTAATAGAAAATTCCATTCAATCGATTGTCACTTTTGGTAATGCACTCCTCGTAAACACTTTAAGGTCACATCCGATACTTTTAGTCGTACTGTTGTACATCTACAAAGAAACATTGTTGCAATCGGGAAAACTTCCGTCGGTCGTTTCAGCTGAAAACTTTTCAAGACCGCAAAGAGGTTTCGCAACACACACGCCAAAAATACTCAACAGCTCGCACTCCTTGCACGTTTCCATTTCGCGAAAAAGGATAATGACAACTGGCGATATCAAATGAAATCCATCTACGTGTTTATATTATATATATATTTTTTTGTTTTACAGTTGATTGCGCGTTTGTGTGATTGAACGAAAATTCGCGTGAAGTGGAGCGAAAATATTCTGATTTTTTCATTTGGGGAGAGTTTATGGGGTTTTTCTGAAATACGACTCTATTGAAATTTTCGGAATCGGAATGAAATAAAATGCGGGAACATTATAAGTCAAATATAATAGTTTCGATTCGCTGAAAGAAAATATTTTTTTTTTGTTGCAGAAACGCACAATAGATCGAATCGAAAATAGTGGAAAATGTAGAATAAATATGAAATGAAGCCGTCGAACTATTGCGTTAGTGTGAAACCTAATAAATTTCGGTACTACTGTATTTTTTTGTATGTGATATTGTGACATTTTCGCTTGCGGAATTTATTGATAAAATCATGTATTTTAAATTTAAATAATGGGTCTTCTCTTTTTGTACCCTTATATAATAAAAGTTTCAAAAATATTATATAAAAAATTTCTGGTTCTCATTTTAAAAAAATACTTTGAGTTCTTAGGGAAATCCAAGAATCTTATTACATTGAATTTTAAAAATATTCAGGCAATATATAATTTTTAACATATCAATTGCAATTTTTATGATTTTGACACAAAACATAAATACTAGGGAGGTTTTTATCGGTAGATCGGTTTACCAGTGAACCGGTAAATGACTCAAATAATCGTTCGATAGTAAAAAAAATTTTTTCAAATATTTTCGAATAATGTTTTTTTGGAAAACATTTTTGAAAAAATGTCGGATTGTGTAGGTGTACGGTTTTTTTTGGTTTTTTGTTACTTTTTTCGATTTTCATATAAAACTTAAATTACCGGCAAACCAGTAATTAGTAAAAAAATTATGGTAAATTCCTGTATCAGAATTTCGATCGATCGACTAAGCTCAAAAATAGATCGATATAATTTTTGCAGTAACTAACAAATTACTAGAAATTTTCGCTTTAAATGACCTCAATTTAAAAGCTGAAACTACACAATAGTTCCACGAACGAAATTGTCAACAGTAGTTATATTTCTAATATATTTTTGTTTGTCAGTATATTGTGAAAGTGTACACCTGACGCCTTGCGAGATTTACGTTACCCTCTCAATTTCTTAGATTGCGTTTTTTTCGTTTCGTTTCATTCGCGAAAATACGTTTTATATTTTCGAGTTAATATCTTTCAGTATTGTGAACCGCGCTGCAAAGTGTATTAAATTGCTGTAGATGTGCGAAAGTGTTGTGAATATTCAAGTAATATGTTTTTCATTGTAGAATACGAATTTAAAAAAAAAACTCATTTTAATACGAAACCGCCTTGTAAATTGGAAGTTATATAGAAAAGGCTAAAAGATTTAGAAAAGTCACAACTTTTTCGTTTTCAATCTTCTTCTTTTATTAATTTTTTATAGGTTGTAGAAAAGCCCTTGAGGATTGAAATTATTACATATCACGTCTAACAATGAATAAAATTCATTGAATTTTTCTATTTTGATGAAAAAAATCGTTGAAATTCAATGTTTTAGTACCGACAATATTTAAACGCAATTTTTATTGATAATGAGATACGAGGTCCATTTTAATTTGAACGAGTGCATTAACAAACAAAACTGTTGATTTTGGGGCAATGAAAATTCCTGGAAAAAACATCGGCATCAATTTCATACCAAAAATATATAAAATCGGCTCGGTGTTTTTTCTGTCTTTCAATAATCGATCTTTCACTGAGATAGAACAACCCAATGAGTTTTAATCATATCATTTAAATTTACATCATCATACCCATTTTAATTAGAAAAATATGCTCTATAACCTAAAAAAATGATAAATTATGATTTTTTTTAAATCTTTCAATGGCCGTTCTATACTTTAACGAAGTTTTTTTTATAAATAAACTGTTTTAAAACCTATACACATTATATGAACCTTTACAAAACTCATTTATTTTTAAGTACACAAAAAAATTGTTTGAAAATCTTTATTAATCCTATTTCTACAAACTTAAGTACTCAAAAAATCGTACCGAAATCGTTACATAAAATCTTCGGTAAAAGCGCACCGAAAATTTGAATACATTCAACTTTTCTGCACGTAAAAAAGCCTAAATTTGAAAATAACAAATATTCACAAATCATCAAAACTAAAACACAAAACTCTAGTTTTTAGTACCCGCTTAAAATTTGAATTCGCAAACACCAAACGTTGCAACTCGAAAGACAACATTATGAGAGGGCGCGCAACAAAGTACAGTGAATCCTCGAATCGGCGATCCGTTTCGAGCCTGCGTCCGCAAATATATCTTTATTTATATCCCAGTGTACATATTAAGTTCATCGCCGCGATGAAAATTGAACCGTCTCGCGATCAAAGGCGACTTTTGTTTGCGTATTTCGCGCCAAATATTTATACGCCCAGTGTCTGTGTTTATGCACTAATATATATTGTAGCGTACGTTTTATACAGTCCGGAGTGTTGGCTATATTGTGGAGTCAAAATAATTGACTATTTTCGTGTTTGGACAAAGTAAAAATAAGTGAAACAATCGTTCGATTCAAGTTTTTAGGGTTTTAATATAATTTTGATTAAAATTTTCTGTATTGATTTTTTAAGTATACTCGAATTCTCTTTTTATACGGCGATACATATTAGAGGTTATCATATGAAATGAATGTATGTCGAATTTATAAAAATTGTAGATAGATTCCATAAATATATTTGTATGGAGCTTCCATTTGTTATTTATACATACTTTATAAAAAAAGTGTAATGTGAACAAATTAAATTTAAAAAAAATCATAGATTTTCATTGAACAACTGTAATTGTATACTGGCTTGGTCTGAATCTTAAAATTGTGGCATTATAATATATTATTTTAAACCAGTAAAAAAAAATTATAATATTAATAATAATAGTAATCGATTGTTTTTCTTGAACCGTGTTATTTTGAAACCGTTTAAAAATAGTTTCGAGTGTGTATTTAAATAGCGTATGATGAGTTTTTTTATTAAGGGATGGTGTAGAAAAAAAATTGTATTTTTTAAATTAAAATTTTATTCTGCGTTCTTTTGCATAAAAATAATCTATAACTGCATCAAAGAACATTTTTTTTTAAATGAAGTATAAGTGATTTAAAAAAAAAAAAATTTTTGGTATATATTGTATCCACCGAATTTATTGAGAACCATTTTAAAAAAAATATCAAATCACTACGGAAAATCACACATGGGTATATTTTTAATTTTCTTGCACTTTTAGCATTAACTTTTATTCATGAGATAAACTTACGTTTACGCTCACAATGGAGTTTCACTTAAGTAACAAGAATAATGAGTATAAACATACGAAAACGTATAAAAATTACACAATGACCTTTCAATTTGTCTTGCTATAGAGTCTATAGCCCATCTTTCGAACATTCAAAACGACCAACTTTCAGTTACATTTCTCCCCGCGTTTGAGAACACGTGTTTCTTTCGAATACTTTGTTGCAAAGTGCAGACTTACATTACATTTAAAGGCGCGAAATTCGATTTGCAGACATGCGATTTCGACATCCGGTTTATTTTGAATATGGGCAATTCAATTCCGCGCTGTGCATGCACATCGATTGTGTTCTTTCGGAGTTTTCAGAATCGAATGTTTCCCGTTGCTAAATTGAAAAATTGTATACGGAAATTTGCGTTTGTGCTCAGAAGGAAGTTTCTAATGTTAAATATGTCGCGATTTCAAAGTATCGACATTTAAAGGTGAGTAATTGAATATTGTTTCGGTGCTCCTGAAAAAGGAAGTCAATATTTGTTGGAATTATCGGGAAATTTATTTTTAACACTGTGCACTAGAAAGAAAGTATTTTTTATATAGATCCGGTTTTTATGTTCTTTTTTTCGTTTTTCCAAATCAAATTTTATCTTTGAGCGTATCTATAATACATTTAT
>JAOXNN020204289.1:0-21479 GCA_028571205.2 Hydropsyche betteni | reverse complement strand
GAGAACGCTGTACATGGGAGTCAGATGGCATCTGTTTAGAAATAGCACTGACTTGGCTGTTGGATCGTGTCTAATGTCTACTAATATTTGAATAGGCCCTTCCCTCCCAGAGTAATTCAGAATATAAAGCACAAGTAGATTAAGGCACAGACCACCTATCAGAATAAACTTTGGAGTTGATGGCAACCCTCTAATCATTATTAGCAAGTAAAAAGGAACAAGAGGAGCCAGAAATCGTCCCTCCTTGTGTGCAGATACACTATAGAACACAGTTATTAGCATCGTGAGTAGGAAAACTTACTTGAGCCTATTGATGTAGAGTGGAGACTATTCGGCATTCTCAGGTTTATCCTGCTTTTTAGCTCGGTAGACATTTCTTACACCTATGAGGTAGACAGGCAACCATCCAGCCATCACCAAAGGCATAAAAAGGACAAAGTAGTCCCATAGATAGTTCTTTCCATAGAACTCTGAGTACTTCATGACGACATTGTACTGAATAGAGATAGATTTACGTAGAAGAAGTTGTACTCCACCAGCTCCGCCCTTCCTGTGAACCAGTATGTAAATGCCACAGAGCACACGGGCATCAGCAGCACTGTCAGCATGTTCCTCAGAATGAACACCGCCCTCTGCTGCAGAGAGCCTTTCATGGTGAGCAGCTCGTACGGCCACACTATCGCCCAGAACATGACGCTCGTCCCTCTCAGAACAAATGTAGATACCACTATCGCCCGCGATATGAGGTCGTTACGCTGGTTCTCGTGTCTCTTCATCCAGTAGTAGAAGGCGACCAGAGTTAACGCAGCCTATGTAGAATTGACGTAAGCCCTCGAGAATAGTGCTACACTGAAACATCCCAGGTAGTTCAGGAAGAGCAGTGCCTTCTCCTTGCCGGGGTTATAGAGGTCATTGAGCTTGAGCAGGTACCAGTCGAAGAGGATGCAGACCAGCGCCTGAAACATCCTAGGTGCATACAGGATCAGGTCGGTATTGTCGAGGCGCAGCAGCTTGAGCAGCTCGTAGGAGGAGGAGAGCAGCAGAGGGAACAGGTGGCTGCGGATGGGCCTGTCGTCGACTGTCCACTCCCAGGTCTTGAAGCCGTACCCGAAGGAGATGTGGTGGGCGACCTCATGGCCTTGCCAGTACTCGTCGGGATAATCGTAGTCTCTGGCAAGGATGAGGCAGCTGAGGAGTCGGAAGGCTACGATGAAGGGTAGATACTTCTTGAACTTAGACATGCAAAACTAATTACCTTAAATTGAAAGGTATTTCTAAATGATAGTAAGATTTATCAACAATTATCAAGACAGTTTGGATTCTCAAAATTAATGAACTGTCTTAATTTGTTGTGCACCTATTAATTTGTGTTTTATTTCGTTATTAGTTTTGATGAGTATTCGTAGGAACGCAGAATCTAAGTAGGAAGATAGCCAGATTAAGGTATTTATTAGGATTAGACCATTCAGGAATGAGCTCTCTAGGCGCTGCCTCAAGATCATTGAGGATGGTGTTGCTCTCAACTTTAAGGAGAAAATACATCCATTTTACTTTGACTAGATTTTCGACGAAGACGCCAAACAGGAGAAAGTGTTCAGTACAGCCTGCAAACCTATTCTGAACCATCTGTTGGAAGGATGCAACGGCTCTCTTTTTGTTTATGGTCAGACGGGTACCGGAAAGACCTACACTATGGGAACCCTCGAGACCATCAAACGGGAGGACCAAGGACTCATCCCCCTAACACTAAAATACCTGTTTCAGGAGCTTTCAAGCAAAAGATCGTTAGTAGAGTGGAAGATTAGTCTTTCTTTCCTACAGATATACCGGTAAGATATTGAGGATCTTCTACATCCTCGCAGCGGTAAGCTTCAGATAAGGGAAAACTTAGAGACTGGTGAAGTGTACGTCGAGAACCTCGTAATTGTTCCTCTTGACAACTATTCGCAGTCAATTGAACTCATTAATGCCGGTCTTGAGTACCGAATCACTGGTAACCAGAAGATGAACCAGCTATCTAGCAGAAGTCACACGATCGTAACCATCTACATCACGCAAAAGCTCAATAGCTCTCAGTACCTCTCCAGTAACTTCTCATTGATAGATTTGGCTGGATCAGAAAGAGTAAAAAAGTCAAACTCGACAGGCCTCAGGCTTGAAGAGGCTAAATTCATCAATACATCGTTATCTGCACTAGGTAATGTAATTGGAGGGTTAGCTGAAAACGATGAGAGATTTATTCCTTTCCGTTCTTCCAAACTCACCCGTATTCTCAAAAACAACCTTTCCGGGAGAAGTCGTGTTGCTGTTATCTGTACTCTAGAGATCTCAGAAGACAATATTAACTAGACTTACTCTACTCTCAAGTTCGCAAACCGGTGCAAAGAGATCCGTTTTGCCAATCAACCTGTAATCAATATTGAAGAATTTGAAGAGATGGGCCAGGAAAGGTAACTGAGAGACGAGGTCTAACGTTTGAGACAAAAACAGGCAGAATACCTCGAGACTATCAGAGCACTGTAGAATAGAAAAGAAGAGCATCAGCAACAGCCGAGAGATACCGAGCGATAGGCTCAGCTATCTCATATAATAGAGTCGACATACAAGGTGTTTTCGGAGCTCAACTCTCATTTAAGGAAGTTCCTCAACAATTAAGATAGCAAAAGCTACAGTACATGTGTAACTATTTAGTACCACCTCAGAAAGAGCATCCAAAAGTGACTAGTGCAACCACTGCCAAGCAGATAAAGACCACTATCACCAGCTATGCTAATTAGACTATCGAGGGAATTAAGGCTCTATCTCATATGGCCCAAAATGGCAAATCTAATAAAACAAGCGTATAAACAGAGACTCTGAGTACTCTGTTGCTGGATATGGTTCGCAGAAATGTCAAGCTTTACGGTACAAGTGTTTCTTAATTCAGAAACTGTTCAAGTGCAGCAAAACAAGGAGGCTATCGAAAGGTAAATAGCCGTTGACGAATACGATAAAGAACTCAAGCAAGAGATATTAAACAAACTACGGGACAAGAAGCTGCGGGTAGCACAAAACTTTTAGGAAATTTGGGCTGAACATTAAACCACTCCAAATCCGCTTCAATCACTGCTTACGAGTCTGAGGAGAGGATAACTAACTAACTCGACCACTGAGGCAAAAAGAAATGCCGAGCACCAATCCCAGGAAGAGGCTCTAGAGAATACACCTAAAGACATTCTAAAGAGAATGACAAGAATGGAATCAGAAAGGAAACAGAAACTCATGCAAGAGAGTTCGATCAGACTGGGTGAGTCTAAGATTATGGGTGAGTCTCGATTGAACTAACCTGGAGTCTAAGAATCCGGACTTCCCCACACGCCTCCTCGCTACTTCCAGAAGAGCCAACAGAAGCCCATGTCACAAATCAATCCAACTGGCAAAGACTCTCCACAAAAGTCACCTCAATAAGACAAGAGCTCAGTACAATAAGTCAAAAAGTTGCTCGATTCTCTGATGGCCCAAAAAACAATGTATGAATAGAAAAAATCTCAATGATGTCGAACGAATATTTTTATCACCCTTATTGCTACTTTTAATATCATGCGCTCATTCCAATCTAAGAATACCAACATAAATCCAAATAGATAGATCATATTGCCGTTTAGTATTGGAACTCTATGGGTGCAGACCCTGAGTCAAAAATGCGGTATTAGTCACCTCTCCAGCTAACCTTCCGTTTGTGTGAGTGGCTGGCGACTGAGTTCTCTTCCGAAAGCTTCCTAAAATACTCCTCACTGATTTTTCTGTATCGGTTTTCTTTATCCTCACCTGGCAACTGCCTTAGAGTAGTGACTGGCTCTGGCCTTGGCTTCAAGTAATATAGCCTTGCTCCCTTTCGCAGAATAAGAGGAGCTCTTCTCGCCTTTCGAGGTCGCCAACGGTACACCTGACCCCTTCTCGAAAGTCTGGTGCTATCGTTTGGCGTTGAGACATCCTGACCTCTGGATCTGCTAAGGTCCGGTGTTGCTGCTGCTTTGGGATGTAGCCTGCTAATTTTGATGGTTCTTGAGGGACGCCCTTTTACTCTCCTGTCTCTAAGCGCAGAGAACAGTTTATTCTTCATTATTATATATAGGAGTTAGTAATAACCGTAAGTCTTTCTATTTAAGGATGTCTAATCCGATAAATTATATGCTGAGCTCTCCTAAAAGTCAACTTAAACCGACACTTGTTTGGAGCAATAATTCAGTACCAATACCTGGTTTTAAGGAGTAATTATTGTATGCGAAAAGAGATGAGACTGAACTAAAGTTCTAGGCATAGTAAATAATATGATGTAAAACAAATCAAAAAGTTAACCCAATATCGCTCTCGACCCCCAGTAAGAGCCAGCAGTTAAGTAAATAAAGACAGGCTAACGAAAACCCAGCGATCAGTTTGAGACAGCTGACAATCATATTCGCTTGGGCATTTGTGCAATGAGTAAAAAGATCGAAGCCAAGCCAATGAAGTAGATGCTAAAACGGCTAGCCTGCAAATACATCAAGATAGTTATAATAGACGACTCCTTCTGGAATGTCAATGAAAAGGTAATCGATGTTGAATATGTAGTCATGGCCTCGGGTTGACGCGTTGATTTGCTTTTACTCGGATGGATTTCCTTACCTTAAAGCATGGAGGTACGTCCAACTGACCAAACCGTTCCTTATTAACGATCTCGATAAGCAGCAACTTTTGTGGGACCGGACTATCGTTTATTCTGAGCTTCGCAAATAGAATATCTTAACACCTAAGAGTTACTTCGTATGTCGGAATCGAGAGTCGATGAACTAGTTCTGTAAATTTATTTTAATACAGATCTCAAACGAAACTCAAGAATATCGTAGATTGAAAAACCACCCAGCCCTCCCAAATTGCTCCAACATATCAGTGAGTTGAATGAGGATGATGAAGAGGAGGCTGGCACACCAACGAGGAAAGGATAGAAAGGATAGAAGGGGTAAAAAGGGTAGAGTCCTCATATCAGAGGCCTCCATGTATCAAGCGATAGAGATTCCTTCTACAGTAAGAAGGATGAAGACCCCTAACCTCAATAACCTAACAGTGCAGCATAAGTTCCCAAAGCAGCATCGATTAAAGTGGGAAAGTCAGTTGCATAAGAGGGTGGAGGAGCCAAAAAAGACTATAAAAGGCAATCGACATTCGCTGTAGCCCCCCACAATCCAGTCACCTTCTTAAAGAAGTATTTCTAACAGCTAAAATACTAAGACTACAAGATAGTCTAGAAGGACGACTACATAATGATAGGCACCCATAAACTTAAAAAGCCGTTCGTCTAGAAGCCCTTTGATGCCGAGAATCATCAGGTATGCATCTACTACCCTGAGCGAGACGGCGGTGGAAGAAAAACTCTATTCAGAAAACAGAAGGATTGCTGCAGTAGCTACCAATCAAACATCAACACTATCCGAACTTAGGATAACTATATCTATTAGTAATTCCTCAGAACTAATGGATTTGATATTAAGGTGTACACTGTAGGGCCTTACTATATGCATGCGGAGGCGAGGAAGGCTCCCAGTTTGGATGGAGTCGTCCAGAGAAACTAAAGTGGAAAATAGAAGAGGTTTCCAGTAGTATTAACCCCACAGGAGAAGTTTGTCGCCCAGAAGGTAGTACAGACGTTCGGGCAGTTTGTCTGTGGATTCGATTTGCTAAGGTTCGACGGTAAATCATACGTGTGTGATGTCAATGGCTGGTCATTTGTCAAAGGGAACAGTAAGTATTATGATGACTGTTCGGATATTCTTAAGAAACTGATTTTCGAGAGGTTTCTTCCAACTCACGTAAAGTAACTATCGAACTATTCCTAATACGGAAACTTCAACATTTACATTCAGAACCAGTTCAGACCTCCTTAAGGACAAGTACCAGAAGCATGTTCTATGGAGCTTCGATCGAATGTAGCTATCTTTCGACATGGAGATCGGAATCCCAAACAAAAGATGAAATTGATAACTTCAGATAAAAGGTTTTTAGATTTCTTTCATGGTACCTCTAAAGAAGTTAAAATTAAGGATCCTATCGCTTTAACTCAATTCCTCAATATCACGAACTAAATTCTAAGCGATATGAAATACTAAATTAATGATGTGTTGTTAAAGCTTGTACAACTCAAGAGTGTTTTGGAGATAGGTGGACATTTTTAAGGTCTAAATAGGAAGGTGCAGCTCAAAGCCATCGAGACTGAGCCTGATCCTGATGAAAAAAATCCAGATAAGGAGCGAGTCAAGAGCGCCCTGTTGGTTTTGAAATGGGGAGGAGAGCTTACCCGACAAGGCTAATCTGATGCAATATAGCTAGGTAAAATATTTAGGCTCACCAAATACTCCCACGATTAGGGTTTAATTAGCCTCCATTCTTCCTACCGTCACGATCTTAAGACCTACTCTTCTTAATAAGGTAGATGCCTCAAGACTGCTGCTGCCTTTCTGAAAGGGTTTCTAGATTTGTAGGGAGATCTCCCTCCAATAATAAACTCTATGATAAATAGATAGCTGAAAGCTCAAAGTAACAGACACGTAACATAGAATTACTAGATTGTAGTTCTCAAGATGAGGATCCGATGTTAAATTAGCTCCAGTAGAACGAACAGCAGGTGCTGAGTTAAATACTCAATCGGGACTAACCGTTGGCTGAGAGTTTAGGCAAAAGCTTGGAGGATATGCCAGATGCACTCAAATAGGCGGTGGCTAAGATAGGCCGTCCTCGTTAAAAACTGCAGAAAGTATAAATGTATTAACTTAGTTATATGCTTTAATCAGGTAACTCACTACATCAATCGCTGAGTAGGTCAGTCTTAAAGAAAGCAGCTACTACATCAATCCACAGGACGCCCAAAGCCACAGCAAACTCTAACCTGAATGTTAGTCTCTGATTCTAGTGTACAAGAGATGGTACAAACTACAGAAGGACCTCTACGACAGCAAAAAGAACAAATACAACATATCCAAGATCCCAGATATCTTCGACTCTATCAACTACGACACTCTGCATAACAAAAATATACTGGAGAAGCTGTACAGTAAGTATAACTAGCTGTTCCAAACTGGAAGAGATCTCGCTTATTTCGTCGTGCCCAATTAATACGGGATAGAGCCTTAACTCAAACTGCAGACAGCTCGCTGCATAGTTTCCGCTCTGTGTAGGAAAGTATTCAGTGATTTGATGTTCTGGAAGGAGAAGAAGTGCACTGAATAGGAATAATACTGGAAATATAAGGGGCCTAGCAATAGTAATAAGGAGTGGAGGCATGTCCGCACCCGTCTGTACTTCACCTCGAGTTCACATATTAACAGTATGTACAATCTGCTCATTTTTGGGAATAAATCCCAGCTGATGAAAGAGTGTGATTAGGAGACAGTCCGTAAGCTCAAAAACCTAATTTATATCGGGTACCTCTCGCACATTGAGCTCAGGCTATACTAAAACCTCTCCCTAAATTAAGTAAATAGATAATTAATTCAGAGCGACCCACGTCGCTTCAGAATTGAATTGGCGATGAGTCCCTCGTTCTCTTCAGATAAAGGGGAAGGGTACCAGACGATAACCATCGGCAGAAACGGGTTCACTATCGAAGATATTTAGAAGTTCTTTAAGGAGGCAGTCGGATGTTAATCTGTAGCTTGAAATAATTATAATATGGAGACCTATTATCTCCTCAATAACTTCTGGGTATACTTCAACACATACGCTATTCCCTTCTTCTTTATACCGGGAGTAATTCGCTTCTTCAACCGAGGCGATCATGATCTCAAGCTACACCTCTGGACAGACCATATCCTTCGCGCCTGTCTTATAATTACAGAGATATACTATGTGCTTGAGATACTTATCAAGACTCGAATCGACGGAATTGAAGGGTTTTGTGAGAAGGCCTTCTTCATTCATCATATATCGACGCTATTCATACTGCCACCTCTTTTCCTGAATAGGTACATTCCTTGGTGGGTTGCACCAATAGGGTTTATGCACGGATTCCTGTTGGCTTTACCGCACATCGAGCTACTTAACTATATTTATGCTGTCTTCATGTTTATCTTTCAGTATGGCTTATATCAGAGTCCCTTCAAAAATCTACCGGGATACTGGATCACCAGATTCGCAGTTAACTACATATGGGTGTTCTGCCTGATGGTACTGGCTGGAGGATGCAGCAACCATTTAAACCTTTCCCCGCCTTGATATGTATTGTATAAATGGCATCTATATCTGCTAGTGGGGCTGGATCTCTCTGATTCAGACCGGTGTTTCGGCTTAGATATTCTTTCAACAGGAATTTATAAATTCGAAAATTGTGTGGAGGCCACGTAATCGCTGGTTTACAATACAAAGCATAAAGCAAACGATCATGGAGCAGTCATTCCAATGAGAGACTCCCTTGACTCCAAGGTTCTGATGTCTGGGCCCTCGTAGACGTCATATTCGTCATCGATTCTGTCCTAAGTCTCCGTTTCTTCACTGGAGCTTCCAGCCTTCTCTCGTTCTTCCTCTTCAGTTGATCCTTCGGACTTCTCTATCTCTGGCTGTTCAACTTGGGTAACTCCAGTCTGAGAGTTGACATTTCTTCTGTGAATTGTGTCCCAATCGGATGATGAGGGAGGTTTCTCTCCATCTCCATTAGAGTCAGTCTTAGGTTAGTTTTTGGATGGGTCACTTGACTTCTGATCCTTTTCGTTGTCTGGGCTTCTGGCCTTCTTATCCCCTGAGCCTTCTTCCACTGGAATCTGAGGTTTATCTGAACCTGGCTTTTCCTAGTTGAAGGTGATGTTGGCTGGCTTAACAGTCGTGCTGCCTTGGTTCAGGAAGGAAATGGCAGCAGATACTCCAATAAGGATGACAAGGAACAGTCCCACCTTTTTGGCGAAGGACTTGAAGGTGTCCCTATTGCTTACATTATCCCGTGGCTTGGCTTGTAAGTCAGGGCCAAGTGTCTCTCCAGCTTCTAGGGATTCATCTTGGAAGCGATTTTAGAATGAGCTTTCAGGCAAGTTTTGTGCAGCAAGCATATTTATTCATTATAAAATTTGATACACTATGTGCATTTATATTGTATGTAGTATTCTGCAACCGAATATTGACCTCAGATAATCTATAGATAGTTAAAACTCTGTTAGGAGGATTTTATGGTGTTGTTTATGCCTGAAGTTATATTAAATAATAAATATTCTCGTATTATTCTCGGCGGTGCCCTATTGATTATTATAATACTGAAATAGATTAGCTGGTTGGTTGGTTAGGGTTAGATAGGGTACCCAAACAAATTAAATAACCAGAAACAACAGACAAGCAGAATAGGTCTTTTTATAAGGCTAACCTATCTCCTGTATCCGACTAATTACTAAATGTCTAAACCAATTCACAAGGGTTAGTTCGAGAGTTATAAACCATAGAATTTTATAGAAGGTTGGAGGCAAGTACAAACTAACTATTAATTAGTCATGAAAAGGTTTTTGGTTGGATGATTTATCTTACAGGGTAGTTCTTCACCTAACAGCCGACCGTTTGTAGTTTACCGTTTGTTGCCGATTAAAAGCTTCTTTAATTCTTGGTTTAAAATGGAATTTCGAACGTATGACCAAAGAGCTCGATGAGTAGCAACATTTAGACAGCACCGCTTGTTGATTGTGTTAGTCTGTAAATCTTCTGAAAGTGTTAGAGTTGGAAATATGACTTAGAAGTAAAAACATCAGAGCGAACTTTAATAAATAAGAACTAATGGAGAGATCTTGAAGTTGTAGGTTACTCCCAAAATTATAGATCTATCGTAAAGCCAATTTTAAATTTCATCTGTATTTATCGATATTACTGATGATTAATGGGAATAACAAATAAATGAACTAAATTCCAACTGATTCGAATCGCTTAACTCGCCCAGACCAACCTAAACTTGCAAATATCTTCCAACTATCAATATGATTCTTAATATTAAATTCACGAACGGGATTAGAGGGCTGCTCGATGAACCCGAGTCCCACCCGCTGTGGATGTCCTGTTTAGCTTTTATCTTTTACATCCTGCTGCTGTTTTAGTGACTCTAATAGTAGGACCAGACAAATCAATCTCCTGTTTCTAATCCATAATCTTTTTGCTAGTGACACTACGGTGTGCTGTATTAACTCTCTGAATATTGAAAGTAGGCTCCCAGTTAGTGTCAGCCACTGTGGTCGATTCAATGGCTTCCCTAGATTTGTTTTCCTTCATCATTTTGTATGGAATTAAGGAGTTTTTCCTATTTTTCTGTGCTTTCTGGGGAAAGAAACTGCTGAGAGAGAACTGAGAGGCTAGTTTAATGGTTATTCCTTAGTTTCTGGCTGACTTCTCCAGGTTTTGGATCACAGACTAACCCATCTTCAGGTTGTTCACTAGTTCGTTCAGGTTCCTGCCCTTCTTTACTAGTTTCTATTTCAGGATGTTGCATTATGTTATCAGGTTAGAGTTCTTCGATTGAAGCTTCAAGTAGGTATTGGTAAGATCACCCTCAAGCACCTTATGATTGGCTGCAAACCGGTTGATATTCGATTGAAGGTACTTCCGTTGGTAGGAGAGGTTGTTGCGCACCATCTACAGATTGTGTTACTGCATGGATTATAGGAACTTGCTCTATTTAGATGAACGTATTCGAGAATCTTTCGACAGTTTGTTCATAAACTATTCCTGTTATGAGAGTTAAGAGATAAGTGATAGAACATCGCCTCGCCAGGTGTCCTTAGGCTGTTCAGCGACTAGATGGAGTTTCTGGGTAATGGTGTTATACAGGTTTTTGAGAACAGCTAGCGGGTTTAGTTGGGTACGCTTTAGCTCAGAAAGTCGTTTTTTCTCTGTTTCTATCTCCTCCAGCCTTAGCTTCAGTTGGTTATTCTTGTTAAGTATCGGCACTAACTCTCTATTGATACTTTCTATGCTGGTAGACAACACCCTGCTGTATTATTTGAGAGTGGAGGTCTCGGACTAAAGACTTCCCTGTGAATAGAGGTACACCTCCTTAAGGTTATTGAGTTTTTCGTTGCGAGTTGCGAATTCTCTTATCATCTGTTACCTCTTATTAGTGGCATCCTAAATATTTATTAGTTAAATAATGAGGGAACTCTTTAGTTGGTGGAGTGTTCGATGTCTCACATCTTCTACGCTGAACTGGTTCTCCAGATACCTCTTTTTGGTCTCCAGGAAGTCCCTTCTAAGCCCATACCTATCGATCTCCTTCTTTAGCCTTGATATCTTAGCCTTCATTTAGTTCACTTCACCCGATAGTCGCTTCTACTCAGCAATCATCTGCATTTTCTTAATTTTCCTGTATTACTCGTCCTCCCGTTGTTTTTCGGACTAGTTGATCGATTTACTAAGCTAATTTAGTCTCAGCATCTCTTTCAGTTCTTTGATGATATTCTATCCTCCCAACAGCTTATCATCGAATTCTCTCTGGATATTACTTATGGTCTTATTGTAGACAGTTAGAGCTTGGTTGTATTCTTACGCTGCTTTATCTTCGAAGGTTTTAAGCTTGTTTTGTAACTCCTCTCCCTCCTTATAGATTTATAGCAGCTACCTATCATACCGCTACTACCAATCGGCTGTATCCTCTACTATCTTCTTCTACAGGATAGACTGTTACTTGAGGATAGATGCCTTCTGCTAGTTGTTTACTTTTATCTTCTAAATAGTGCTTTAGAGGATTTTAGACTGCATCTATCTATTGTGTCTTTGTAACTCCTCCAACTATTTGATTTGTTGAGCCTCCTCCTACTTCTTGGTCTACTCCAGTTAGTTTATATAGGAACCACGCTTCTCTAGCAGATTCTTCAGCTTTTACTTGGCCTGTTCAAGGGAGGCTTTAGAGTACATTACTATCTCTTTGAACTTGCTTATTTATAGCTAATGGTCGATGTTTATTAGGATGTTGTCTTTTCTCTTGCGCAATCTCAGCACATACATGGTACCAGTCGAAGTTACTACTACCACGTATTTTAAGTTTGCTATGAATAACTGAGAGATGGGTTCACCAACCCACAGCTATTCGGAGGATGTCATACGATCAGCCTAGGTTGACTCTGGTGGCCAGTCCATCCACTTAATCTTTCCATCGGCAGTCCCCAACAATGCTATTTTCAACGGCAGCATACACATACAGGTGATAGTCTCCTCCGTTTTGTATTCCTTATGTAAACTAGCATTTAACTCCTCATCACACTTATAAACCTTCAACACCCCTTCCGAATAGAAGGTAGTGATTGTTGAGGTGAAAGGGTCAAAATGCAGCAGAGTTGTAGATTTTTTCCTTTCAAAGAACTCAAGATCTTTGTGGTCTTTATTAAGGTCTAAAATGTGAAGTTCTGAGTTACCCACATAGATAGCGAGGGAGGAATCATCATAGAGCCAGTTGATACGGGTAACCGGATGTTTGGAGGCGAAACTGGACAGTGACTGTATAGTTTGGAATTTAACTGGCTCCAGAATCTCAATCTAATAGTAAGAACCATTAAGAATACTAACCGCCAGTAGCCCACTCTCCGAAAACTGTACGCAGCTGCATACCCGATGTACCTTCATGATCTCCATCAGATCCTTCTCCAGCCTAAAGTAAACTCTAAGAGAGTCTTTGAATATACATACAACTTGGAAGCCAAGTGGATGGACTGCTACATCGATGGGTAGCTAGCTAAGGTTAAACCTGCTCTGTTTGACGAAGTTTTAGTTGTAATTATAAACTAGAAGGTTGCTACCGATGAGACAGAAACAGTTGGGAGTGGCAGCACCGGTTATAGTGGTGAGTTGACCATACTCCATATTGTTTTTGAATATGCGATTGAAGGGACTATTAGGCATCTTATCTAAAGCGATATTAGCCAGATTAAACACCATGCTTTAGATATGACCAACCGGTAACTATCCCGATTTCCAGTGCCCCTAATCATCTCCTATCGCTGCCGAAACAGCAATATACATTTCATCTGAGCTTGCATGCATCGAGACTATCCCTCCCCGAAGCTTCTCCCGTAATCCAAACACCTGCATAAACTTCATACTTCCATTCTCAAACAGAAACAAAGCTATAGCTACTTTATTCGTAAATCCTACAAAAAACCCCTTCGAAAACCGAATAATGCAGCTACCAATATACTCCTCCCCCTTATCCAATTTGTTAAGGTGGATGGTCTAGCTGATCTCTCCTTTCTTGAAGCTGACCAAAGTATGCTCAGTCAATACCACACAGATATCATTCTAGTAGCAGATACAGTTTAAGATGCCCGTATGTTAGAGGAGTACGGTAGCCTTAGGGCTTTCATCGTTGATATCCAACTGTACTACTTTCTAGTCGCTGCAGAGAATAGGCTTACCTAGTACTATCTCACATATCTTTGTAGCGTTTATTGGCAATTTTATCTTCACTAGCTATTACTTTGGTAGGCATCCTTTGGGATCCTTCCGTATTACCAGTGCATGCTAACTGGGTGATACACTCAACGCGAATATCTTGGTAGGGTTGGCAAATACCAGGTCCCTAATCTGCTACTATTGTGAAAACCTGTAAGTCTGCACCATCTCTTCTCCATCAGAGTACACCGACAGTGAAGAGTGCTTCTTCGATAGGGAAGCCACCGCCACATTGACATGTACTTCAGAATGGTAAGCCACAGCCGTAACAGACTCCTAATTGTCGAGTTTCTGAAGGTGTTTCTTATTGGACTGGATGATGTTGTGCTGAATTAGTGAGTGGGTACGAAGGTGAGGAAGTTTCCATTGAGATAGAGTAGTGAGGACCTGACGATAAAGCAGTTACAGTTGAGAGCCTTCTGGAGACACCCAAACGACTCTTCTACTGTTAGTACCAGCTGTCCATTATGTTTTTTGTGGTTGTCTTACTTTTCCTACCGTCTTTTCCTAAACTGTTTAGTGAATTCCATAATCTATTCTATTATTGCTTCCTATTTGAATTGTAAAATTGTATTAGATGTTAGGAAGTAGAAGAGATGCAGAGGAGCTGGTGGATCCCTTTTAGAGTTTAGGATCGTTGGAGGAAGGTGATAGGTATTTAGTTATCTATTGGTTATTAATTCGATTTATTCATGCTGTTGTGATTAGATGGGCTGTTGGTGGACTATCGAATGGTGGTAATATAGTTAACTGTTAGTAGCAATTAACTTTTATTTTGTGCTTTTTATAGTGCTATTATAACTCAGTTACTCATTTCAAAAATGCTTTAGTGCTCCCAATCGCCTCCCCTGCCCTTCATTCTGACTATCTACGTTCATGTCTATTTTTTTGCAGACCAATAATGCTAATTCAGCCATCAATCAAAAAATGTACATCCCCTCATTTCCCATCAACAAGAGCCACAGATGCTATCAGCCATGATAATAAACCTCTATTAGGTATGTACAAACCCATAGAATAATCGGATAAATAAATATGAGTGAGCTAACCGTAGCAACCCTAAACTTCTCCGGCATAAACAACAGCCCGTTCGAGTACCACGATGGCAGCCCTGAGGTGCACAAGCTCAATACCATATTCCTCTAGAACGCCAAAAAATACGCTAAGGTTGATGATCCCCATTTCTCCTGGAACGTTGGAAAGATTGACGTTCTCATGAAAAAGTAGCGCTACTCTATTCTCTACCAGAACGATGTGGGAGTGGTGGGCAACAAACTCCTCAATAGGCACGAGTTTGAGGTGATTTGGAAGTACGTCTTCACCAAAAACTGTCATCTTCTGAAGGGTAACACTGCGAGTGAAGGGATGGTGGCACTGGCCATGCTGTTCGATTGGGTGGCCTATGAGAGTGCACTAATTTACGTGTACGAGGATAAATACTCGTTAGAATCTATAAAGTAGTTGGATCCTAAACCTTATTTGGAATGTCTGGCGGAATGGCACTCTAAATCCTTCCTGAACCTGCACAAGAAAATCCAGGAGGTGTGTGAATACATGAACTCTAAACAGCTGGATATCTTCTTCATACAAGAGGCTGGCAGTTTCTGTTGGGAACCTTACACTCCAAATGGGTATACCTGTATCACTAGGGCATCCTCCATGATATTTGTTAAGGAGAAGAGTATTAGGTTGGTGAAAGATAAAGGGTTTGAGGGGAAGTATTAACAGGTACTCAATTTTAATAAGGACTCGGTGTATGCGTTGTGTAAGGGAGGTATACTCATTGTTAGTATTCACCTTACGAGTAAGGCTCATAGGGTGGAACAGCTGAAGGAGGCACTTAATATCTTGCGTAAGGTATAGGAATAGGAAGGATTGAAGGTGATTGCCGGCATCGACGCGAACCAGTAGATCTTAACGGAGGAGTTCTACCAATACCCCTACTCCCCAGCAATAACCACCGCCAAGAAGCGTACTATGATGCAGTTCCAGTTCCACAAGTCTGATGTACTGGTGGAATAGGCTAAAGACTACCTCATCGCTTCCTTCCCACTGCTGGAAGGGAAGGTAGAGACCATCTCCCAGCACGAAGCCAGCAACAAGCTGCTGCCGAATGAGTAGCATCCGTTCGACCATTTCGTAGTGTCAGCCACTATCAGAGACGACTACATCAAGAACATCCTGCCTAAGGTTGAAGAAGAAATGCCACTGCTCGTTCCATTGGTGCTTGCAGGGGTTATGATAGAGAGCACCAAATGATACACAAAGTTAGATTAAATATTGATGGGATATTCACTAAATGCACAAAGCTATCACTCTGTTGCTAGTTGGTCGATAGCCTCCAGGGCTAGCAGCATGGAGGAAACAGACCATGCCTGCGAAGGACAAGAAAATCTGTATTAGGATGATGATACCTATTGTATTAGCCATTAGAGTTGGTTATTTAAGGAAGAGACATCCAGATATCGTTCTTTACGTAACGGATGTGGTTCTGGAGGATGGCCATAGCACTGTTATGACTGAGAGGGTTTTAGTTAAAGTTTAGGAGGGCTTTTATGTAGAAACCGAACAGCCATACCCATTCAGGACCATTATGATAGCTGTAACCTCTGGAAGTTATGTAGTTGGTGGAGTCGTCATCATTATCGTAGTATTCACAGTAGAGAGATTGGTGGATACGGTCTAGTGTGCTCACACCAAGAGAGTTTGGTTTTATCAGTCTGTTGGTAACTAAGTCAAGGTAGCGCTGAGCATGAGCTTTCGTCAGCAATTCAGGAGACAATGCCAAAGCTATTAGAGCATTAGGTCTCAACCTGTATTCCTCCGAAGGGTTCTGACAATTAACCACATCCTTATACATACCCTTAATCTTAACCTTCTTAGGTTCTATTGAAGGATGCTTCGATTCCGAAAGATCCTCCGGAATCCAGAACCACTTCTCAAAGTTCTAATGGATACGCTTACTCCAATCCTCAAATTTTATTTCTTTATCGTCAGTCTTGACTGAGTTGTAAGGGTAGTGCCCCTATTGATAAAGTTTGCGGTAGGAATCCAGACAATGTTTCAAAAGAGCAACCATTTAGACAGGAGCCCCGTTTCTTGATGTAGCTGGATGTCCCTTAGTTTAGGCTTTCTCTGATGACCCCATCTTATCCATCCACGTCAGACAGTTACTGATATTACCACCGACTATGAACCCAGTCTCCTAATCCATCTTTAAACTGATATTAAATCCTTAGTTTTTCATTTTGGCGTCGAGCTCGATACCAGCATCCCACTCTCTAAAGTAGATACCCTCTACTACTGCTTTGAATATCTCTTGGATGATATCCTTGAGCTTTAGGACTAACTTCTAGCCTTTCTATTTTTTCTTGAGGTGTTACAGCTTTTGATCGTCTAAAAACACCATCTAAACATCCTCATCGAATATTTAGTAGTCTTCTGTGCGCTGGGCGTACTACTTGATGGCTCGGACGAACCACCAGGTAGCATCTCGACTGTTGTACCGGGGTCGATGGGTGCGGTCGAGTAGATTGGGTATGAGACCATGCCGGAGAGTTGATGCATAGACGAGAATATGTTTTTTAAACAGGTTAGGATATAGCAGGAGGAGTTAGGTACATATAAAAGTATCTCTTCCCCAGCACCTAGCCCATCCAGTAGCGAAATGAGGAAGGCCTGCCGCCATCAATACCATATGCTGAGGTTATGGTGCTGGTAGCTAACAGAAGAACATGTTAGAAGCTAGCATTAGATCGCGGGAGAACTAGGTTTTGCGAATTTTAAGGGCTCCCGGCGTCAGATGTTACCTAACTTCAGAAACAAACGAATTAACGAAATGACAGAAGAAATAGGGGATTTAATGGCGAGGTAAATCCTTCATCAACTTAAGAGCGTTATCCAGATACTCTACCAAAGCCTTCAACTGTGGCTTCTTAGAGTATTTGTCTATGGCAGTCTAAACTAACCAGGCTCCATTCCTCAAATTATCAAATAGTGGTAGATCTAACCTATTATGCTTCATCGCCCACTTAACCGTCCTGTAAACTCCTCCGAATCCAGCATATATTAACTATCCACTTCCGGGTATCTAGTAGTTGGGTACTCCTTCCCTCTCTAGATGCTCCCTTGAACAGCAGAACATTAGCTAGGCTACTTAATGAGGTTAGAGTTTGGGGATGCCTGTCTTAGTTTTGGTGAGTTCTCTCATGTAATACATAGCGTTCACTTTGCTCTATTGGAGACGGCACTCTATCAGACAGCAGAAGCCTACTGGAAGTCTGGTCGATACTAAGACTGTATTTTTAGAGACGGGATCGATGGTGATATCGAAGAACTCTCTCAATGAGTAGCTTTCAGTTATGAATAGATCTGCTCTTTGAGTCCATATCTGGGTGCAGACTGCAACCCCCGGAAGCTTGAACGTCCCTGACTCTTGCTTATCAGACAAGTTGCCTATGATATAAACATACTTATCCTTCATCGCGTTCTATTTGGTTATCTACACAATATTATTTGAGTGCTTCATGTAGATCTAAGTAAAAGAGGCATACTTCTGCCTAAGAATAGACACCACACGGCGTACTCCCTCCAAATTATCATACTCTATTCTTCGACGGCTCTAACTACATAGCTCAATATAGTGGTTATTGTCTTTACCGTTTACAGGTTTATTGACATCATGAGTCCACTGCCCATCTACAATAAACTTGTACTCGTAAGCACCACAATTAAGGTATTTTTAGCATATGTAGTGGTCTCTATCTAAACTAAGGGAAATAAACTCGGACCAATTATCCCAGCTTCCCTTTAGCATCACCTAGTGTTTAGGGCTGTCCAGTGGGTAACTGATCACCGCTTTTAGATTGTCTACTTTGGACTGTTTTGGTTAGTACTTTATATCTTACTTGTAGACCTGCCTCTACTCTGTGACATGCAGCCTATGCTTGTAGTATTGATCGTAGCCTTTGTTCGTTCCTAGACACACTCCTAAGAAGGAGAGTAGTACGGTTAGTGGAAGCTGCTTAAACCAGGTGTCGGTCTAAACATAGGTCAGATTATCGTGGCTTAAGTCGTAATTTACATAAGCAGGTAGCCTCCCATTGATAAAGTACCTAGTCTCGTGTTTCTTTGTAAAGCCATTCTCCAAACTCCCCAAACTCCTACTGTATTTTCCACTGTAATTGTAGAATGCCTTGACAAATCTAACTGCTGTATGATTATGAACCATCTCTTTCACCAACCCATGTATACCTATTCGTTTAATAAACAATGCATCCTCCTACCTACTGTTAGTGAATAACTCAGCGAATATCAGCAGCCGAGGGTTGACCTTCCGAGCTTTCCTAGCAAAGTACTCTCCAACCCAAATGGGTGTCCCATGACAGTTATCAATTCTAAATCCATTAAAGTATCTTCCCATCAGCTCCACATAAGTTTTAAACCGAGCCCACAATTTGGGTGAGTCTTCCTTCTTATTTCCGAATCTTAGTTTAATGAGATCTCCCCACAAATGGACATTCCTCCTCAGATAGTGGAAGTTGGTGGAAGTGGCAAAGTTCTAAAGAGGGTCACCGCACATCACCCATCCGTTATTGAGAGCGAAGTAGCCTGGTTTGATTTATGTAAAGCCTCTTTTGGCTACCCGCACTCCTTTCTCTGGCTGTCTTTGCCTGTAGAGGTACTACTACCTTAGTTAGCTAATAACATTATTCGGTACTTAAGCCATCCACTAATCCACCTGCCTCTTCCAGTGTGTATTGACTCTGTTAATGGCTGTTAATAAATCATTGCTCTCATACAATATCCCACTACTTTACCATTTATTTAGATTGCCTACCTTCACCCCTAACCTACTAACACCCAAATAAACCAGATTTTAGTTGATAAACTTCTCTATTAGTTTAATAGGGTCCTAAGCGAATATGTTGGTGGAGGGGGGTGAGGTCGGTAACAGCTTCTACAGTTCTTCGACTATCTTGGTATCAATCTGGAAGAACTCGTAGATATTCAGAGGTTCTATTACTTTCATCAGTGAGCCTTTGAGGATATGAAGGTCATCCTCTGAATCTATTGTAGGTTTGGGGTATTCTTCCAATCCCGAATTACTTAGTCTATTCCCCCACTAATAAATCGCCTGATCCAGCAGGAACGCCGAGGCTAGTTGCGGTGTATTCTTAATGTTATACGCTGCATCCTCATCATCCAGCAGCCATTTAGAATTGGTACTTGTATGGTTGAGTACTATATCCACAAAGAAGTAGATGCCTCTGTCGTTAAACTCCTTAATAAATGCTTCTAACTCCCTATACCTCTGTTTTTTATCCATCGTAAATAGCTGAGGGTTAAGTTCGTGCTGGTCAGCAATCGAGTAATAAGAGTTCGATCCTCCAAGTTCCTGTAGTGGTGGGAAATGGAAGGCGTTGTAACCCAACCTAAATAACCAATCCTTTACGTTGCCTGTTTGTTGAAGAATTACCTCCATTCTTCCAAAGGTCCAATGCATCGAGGGAACACCGACATAATATTCAGAGTGTTGAGATCGATGTGACTAGGCTCTACTACTATCCTTTCAGGCCTGCCACAACTCTCAATCATCAGGTAATCCTGCTGTTCCCGACAGAAAACCATTTGGAAGGTGATGGGTCCCAGATATTTGAAGGTTTTCTACGCAATCCAATACCCTTCCCTATCCAACTCACCATAGATTATCTTATATCGCTTAAGCATATCCTCCTTCAGCAACCTACATGGTGGATGTATTTCGAATGCAGTATTCTAATAATGTTTACGTTTGATCTTGCGGTCAGTCAGGAGTAATGGTCTGAGAGTGGCGTTCTTTCGGGATCCCGACAGAAACCTCACTCTGTCTCCCTCCTTAAAGTAGAGTATCTGGTCCTTATCAAGCTGAAAATTGCCTTCAGAAAGTTCGATCACATAGATAGCTTTGTCCATTTTAAAAATAAATTGAAAAACTAATGCTGTATTCATCACTACTAGGGTTAGTTACCCCAAGGTTCGATTGGTTCCATCCGGTAGGGAGTACGATCGAATAGCTGTCTCTTCTGTATTTTCACTTGTTCTCTGATCTTCTGTTTGGGGGTGTACTTGGTCTAATACATATTTATTAGCTTGTGGTATTATTCGTCGTGTTATAAACTGGATTTTTAGGAGGGTAGGTTAGTGTTACTGACCATTCGTGTTAGGTTGGTGGGGGAGGCACACTGAGAATTAATTTTATTATCGTAGGCACTGAGCTATTTGATGATCAATTTGGGATGCCTCATCTATATCCTGGCCATATTATTGTAATGGACTAACTTCTAGAACATAACGTTGGTCTTCCGACCGACATTCGGACTAAAACCCATTTTCTTTGGACTGCCATCGTATATTACTCGTAGTTTATCCCAACCCCTCCTCGATAGCTCCCTCTACTTGGTTGGGCTCACCTTCCCAAATGGGTATCTCCTCCCTTGACTACTGAATGTCGTTCGGTAGGTTGGTGTCATCACTCGTTTTTATTCTGCCAGTGGAAGTGTACCCCCTATACTGATTTCAGAGGCTTATTGTTAGAAGTTAGTGAAGAGACGGTTGTTGGGACGGACGAACATGCTGTCGGGTTTCCTAGGACGGAGGGTGGAGTCAGCAGAGACTGTCACTCTGGTGCGGCGGTGGTTGGGGATGGGCTATCTGTTATGGGTTTAGATAATTAGGCTTATGGGATTAACTTTCATACTATTATAACACTGGCAGAGCACCGTCCAGCATCTGCTAATATTAATTAATGGTCTTATTTCAGAGAAGTAAGGTTGTATTGATAGAGAATCTGAAGAGTTAGAGCTATTGGTTGACTCTGAAGTACAGTTTATCAAATTCTGTATAAGCAATAAACTTAATTAATAAACGGGCAGTAGAGGCTAGATAGTTTAAACAAATTTTGGATGAGAATATCATTTTATTTTAATATTTCACGTAAATCAAATCAATCAATTAAATGTTTGATATTCCGTGTAACTTAAGAACCTAAATTGTAGAGGGTTTATGACTACCAGAGCTGAGTGGAAGAT
>JAOXNN020204270.1:0-21496 GCA_028571205.2 Hydropsyche betteni | reverse complement strand
CCTGCAAATCTTTAACTTTATATTAATTTTCGAAGTTATGTTTCTTGAGAGGATATATATTGAAAGAGCCGGGCTGCAGTTTGGGAGGGATTCTCACAGAAATTCCCAAATATCAATGAATAACAAAAACTTCCAAGCACACCCAGTACGTCTATAGGTCGGAGAGACATTGACCCTGGGATAGCTCGGGTCTCGATGCTTATGACTCGTGATAAAGGTAGCAAAAGCTTTTACGTGTATTCGTCTCCAATTTTGCAACAGCACGCCCGCTCGAAGGTTAAATAAAACAAACACTGTCTCCTGACAAACTGACAGATGGATCTTGCAGAGCGCCAACCTTTAAGACCAAATCTGGCTTTCATAACTTTAGGTGGCTCTTTCAAGGCCTATGGGTTATGAAAGAGCCGAATTTTGTCATTTCTATAAATGATTATAAGTCTAAAAATATAATGAATTTTGAAAAATATTCTATGTCATTACTTACATAAATGAATAAACAATTACTTACTACACCAATTTTTTATGCATTTATATATTTCAATATTATTTTTCCTTTTTTTAAAAAGGCTCTTTCGTGCCACTTCTCCCCTACATAGATTCATTTTTATTAAGCAATAAATTAAAATTTTTACAAAACTAAATATAAATTAAAATAAAAACACAAATTAAATACAAATAATACAATTAAACTACATGGTTTACACAAGATTGTACATATGTGTCATGGTAGTAAAAATAGGAAACATTTTGTAATATAATGTAATAATAATGTATAAAAATTTAATAACAATAATAAAATAAAAATCAAATGGCAAAATATGAATTAAATAGAAATGTGGTGAAATTTTTACTTTAATTTACAATTAAAAGATTTTTGTTTCGTTTTTTTTTTTAGACGACTCTTGCATTTAATTTTGCTTTTAAATCTTAAATATGTATTCGGTTCACTGTCGGCAATATTTTCTAATAGCAATAACTTGATATTCTTAAGCTCTTCTTCAGTTTGAGTATTTTATTCCACAGTAAATAGACACGTCATTTGATTATTTCTTATGCAGTTTACTTGATTTCAAAAATATTGTAACTGCAAATAGCCAACAATTCGCAGTTACTATAACTGCAAATAGCTACATCTTTTTAATTATCGGCTCATAACAAAAAATAAACACTATGCTATAATACAACATTTAAGAAACCACCACGTTACAAAGTCTTTTTTGTATGGAAAAGATGGTTTTCCGTGAAATTTACCTGCTACATAACAATAGCTTTAGTACATATAATTTTAAAATTTGAATTAAAATATTTAGTTTTTCATATTTAATATATGTAATCAAGCGCAATATAAGACATGGTAAATTGAGTTTTTGTTTGAAAACAAGATTTATTCGTATAACATAATATAGATTTACTCATTTTATGGTTTGAATACAACATATTTAATAACATGGATTGACATTTATTCATTTGCTTATAAAGACTGGTCTCGGACACACAAAAATCATTGCACATTATATCATAATACAATATAATCTAGTTTTCATAATCAGTTTCAATCGAACGGAACCGACTGATGTTTCTTTTAACTAATTTATTAAACATATATATCGGGAAAGTCTGAAAATTTTAATTTCTCATTTTAAAATTTGAAAATGGCAGTAATTCTTCCTTTTTTGTTTTACTGTTCGATTTTAATGTTATTTATACTATATGGAAAGTTTTTGTATTCGAGGAGGCATTTATATAAATGTGCAAGAACGATGCAAGGATTGCCTGGCACCTTGCCTATTATAGGAGATATACTATCCCTTAGTGGAGGTAAGCTTTACCATCAATAACTCAATAATTAATTGCAAAATTTATATTCTGAATTAAAAAAAATATATTTTATAGACACTTGGAAACAAATAGAAAAAATTCGATCCATCAAATGCGAAGATCGCATACTTAAAATATGGAGTGGTTTTATATTTATTGTAGGTAAGCAATCTTATTTTAATTATTTTTGTGCAATGTACCATAGTTTTAAGAACGTCAAATAATATTAAAATTTCCAGCTACATCAAATCCAGAATTGGTTTCACTCATACTAAATAATCAATTGGAAAAGCAGGAAGAATTTTATGATTTAATGGAAGCAGTAATCGGCAACGGTCTAATAAGATTAAAAGGTCCTTTTTTTAAATTCATAGTTTTATCCATTTTAAAATTGTTTCATTTTCGTATTCAATATGATAAATACAGTACCAATCTGGAAACAACACAGAAGAATCATGACACCATCTTTATGTCAAAAAAATCTAGATGAATTTGTAGAAACTTTCGCTGAAAATTATGAAATATTGGTCGAAAAATTGTCAAATAAAATTGGAACAGGGGAGTTCGACGTATCATATTACTTTTTTAAGTCGTCTATGGCTATAATTTGTCGTAAGTTTTTTTTTATATTATAAATTGCTTAATTTAAATAATAATTTCATGCAACATTTTTTTGCCTTATTTAAAGAAACAATGATGGGCACGAATAATATGAGTCAAGATGAAAATGATACTTTTTATCATATTTTAGCACACATGCAAGATATCATTGTTAAAAGAGCTCAAAATATCTGGCTACGTCCCCAATTTTTATTTAATTTATCAAAGTATTCTAAAACACAAAATGAATACTCTAATTATGTGAATTCTTTTCTCCATGACATAATAAATACGAAAATTTCAGATTTCGAAAATAAAAAGGAACAAAATGAATACGAGTGTAAGTTTATTTGCTCTTGTGGTTCCTTTTATTTAATTGTGTATATGTATTATAACCATTCTATTTATCCAAAACGTCGATATATGCAGATCATGAAAAACGAAAAAGCTTAATAGATCGATTGATCGAGAGTCGAAATGAAAATAAACTGACCTTACAGGAAATAATTGATGAATGCAAAACAATGATAATTGCAGGATATGAAACATCTGGAATTACAGAATGTTTTTTGGTAGTAATTTTGGGTTATTTAACTCATATTCAAGATAAAGTCATCGAGGAGTAATTTTTTTTCATTTTCATTTTTTCTTCAATAAAGATTCGATTTGATAACAAAACACATTTACTGTTTAAGGTTAAATGAAATTTACGGAGATTCAATGCGTTCTGTGATGGCAGAAGACTTACCAAAGATGAAATATATTGAGAGAACTATATTAGAAACATTGAGACTTTTTCCTGTTGCGCCGTTAATTACAAGAAAAATTACGGAAGACGTGAAATTCGGTAACCATTCTCCTATATTAGAAAGTTTTATATATTTTCGAAATCTTCAGTTATTTGGGTTTTCAGAGAAGCATACATTACCTGCCGGTTGTACGTGTGCGATAGATATATATAAAATGCAAAGGGATGAAAAATACTGGGGAAAAAATGCAACTGAATTTGACCCCGACAGATTTTTACCAAAAAATTTAGAAAATCGCCATCCGCATTCCTTTTTAGCTTTTAGTGGAGGTTTGAGGGGCTGTATTGGTAATTTTTTCTTGCTTATTTGTGATATTTTAAATATTGTTCATAATATCTTCATTTTTTTATATCAATATTTTACCTATTATCATGTTCGTTTTATTTATTTCTAGGCAAAAGATATGCAATGATGTCAATAAAAGTATTTATTGCAACATTTTTTAGATCTTACAGAGTATTTTCGATTGAGAATTTCCAAAATGTTGATCTTTCCTACAATCTTTTCATTAAAATCCGAGATGGATTTATGATATCTATAAAACCTCGTAATAAAAACTAGCAATACGTTTCTTATAAAACTAACTATGTTATTTTTTTGACGCATTAAATGTAACAATAATTGTGTGATGGTTGCGACTGGAGTTCGTGTGTACGAGATGAATGACAGCAAAACTTTAAGTTAGTAAACATGGAAGATATTTATCTGTATTAGAATAATTAGTATCAGTTTAAATATTGGTGTATAAATAAATATTGGTATTCGTATAATAAAGGAAATAAAAAACTCTTATCACAAAAAGTGAAGTTTTTACGGAAAACAAAACTGTATTTTTTTTAATGGAAATAATAAATTACATGTAAAATAATGTATTTGAAATCATTGAAAGAATGCGATTTATCAAATTTCAATCATCTATATCAGTGCTCCGCAACCGGTGTGTCGCGGCACACTGGTGTGCTGTGAGTCAAATACAGGTGTACCGCAATTGAATTCAATGCATTTGACATTTTACAATTTTTCATGTCTATTTTTCAAAATGTAGTATAAATACAGTGCTTCGCAACCGCTGTGCCGCGGCACAGTACTGTGCCACAAGATGATGTTGGCTGTGCCGAATGCATTTTCAAATACAAGAAAATATTCAAATAATTTGCGAATAATATAAAGTTTATATTATTTCTATAAAGAAAAGCACGACTTTATAAATATATTTTATTTTGTGTCTAGGATAACCAGACGTTTAATTTTGCCTGTAATAGTCCCATCTTTATGTAGTTTTCGTAAAATTACAATTTACCATACTTATTGTTAGAAAAAAAAAATTTACTTTGTAAAAGAAGAAACGAAAGTAAAAGAAAACAAAAATTTTAGTTGCACGTTACTTTTGTGATCAAAGCAACTGAAAATATATTTTAAAAAAATTTGTATTTTGTATTTGTAAAATTTATTGTTCACTTTTAAAAACATGAAATTTTAGTTTTTTTTTATTTTATACAATTTTGTGTTCTAAAAAATCAATGATGCTAATAGTTCTTCGAGGTAAAAATTGTAGGATTATTGGATGTACAAAACATGTTTTCATATGAGGGGAATGGTACAATTTTTATTTATTCTGTTTTAAGTTCTAAGAAATATGGTCACCCTGGTAGGTGTGCCACGAAATTTTGAAAATATGGTTAGTATGCCGCAGAAGGGAAAAGGTTGCTGAGCATTGATCTATATAAATAAAAATTAATGTATGTGTGTGTGTGTGTGTGTATCACAATGAAATTTTGTAAATATTTTAGTTGCGCATCAGGTAAGGTTTTTGTATCATTAAAACTGCTTTATAACTCGGTCTGACGCTATTTTGAGATGAAAAGAAAATTTAAGTACAAGCGCGACGCTGGCTTGTGTGACAATAATTGCTATCGGTATACCGGTGTAACGCATATTTGAATCGGTTCATCTTCCTATACACATCATATTATTGAAAAAGCCAACGGGAAACCACTTCAGTTATCATTTCTGTGAAATGACTTCCATGACAATATAATTATTGACGCCATAACGCATTTTTGAAAATTTGAAAATTTTGCAATTTCAATTATGGAAAAAAATGAAATAATCCAAACCAAAATGGTGAAAAATAATGAGATTTTTTTCGTTTGCGGTTTCGCCTTAAGCGGTGGCAAAAAGTATTCGAATGAAATAAAATTGTAATGACTCTTGAAAGTAACGACATGTTAGTGTTCATAAAAGTGGGACATTGTAAATCATAATTTCAGAAAATAAAATTTGAAAAACGAACGGGATAGGTAGTGTTAGAAAAAGCATCTATAATACATTACTTATCTTAAGCCGTGGACAGCTCGTATTTTTAAGCTTGAAAACTAAATATATTTTTAGGTGAATGTTTTGTGATATCGAATAATCTAAAATTCAATGAACGTTGAAAAAATCACTTCAGATCCACACAAAAAATAAACCATACTAAAAAAATAATTTTTCGATTTTTATTAATTTTTTTTCAGTATTACATTTCTAACATTGATTTATTGCATTCATTCAGTTAGATTTTGAATTTCCATTCATGTACTTTTCTTCGTGACCATTACAATTCTCATGATTCTTATTAATGATTTCAGGTGTATCTCTATGAAGGTTATTTGTCTTTGGTTTCGAGTATGTTTTTCGATAAAAGTCCAAAAACATCATCATCATGAATAAATTCTGTGGTACCATGATCAAAGCAGGCCATTGTGGAAATTCGCAGTTTGGTGTTAATAACAATGTACAAAAATGTACCACCAAAAATAAAAATTGGGCCTGAAAAATAATTGATTATATTAATTTTCTATTCTTTCAACAAAAATTATTTTTTTTTATTAATATGTGTAATAAACACATTTTTGCGCGATATCTTTTGAACAGTTAACTATTCAAAATCATGTTTTAATTTAATATTATATAGCAATTCAAGTACTCTAAAGATTATATCCTGATTATTTTGAAATGATAAAATCAAAGCTTTAAGACTTCATACATAATCTAGCATGACAAAATTTAAAAAAAATATATACATGAGCAAAAGTAAAAGACAAAATTAAATGACCAATTTTCAAGATAATATTTCTCATTAACACATATTCATTATCTCTTTATTTTTATTGTATTAACCGTTAACAGAAATTTATACAAAATGAAAATAAGTACCTCAGGGCATCAAATAATTTCATTATAAATCAAAATAGAAACCGATTCACAATTACACAACTATACACGTCAAAATTGACAGATCGCACAGATTAACCTCTAATGCCTCACATTCGAGTGCAACAATGAAAAGCCGATTACAGTCGATTACAATAAAAAAATCGACAATGATCTTTTCACCACTATGACATATGCACAATTCGCATAAAAAAGAAGTAGGCGATCACATCCATCACATGGCGTATCCGACCATTAAGAAAAAGAAAAAGATCTCACAATCGCAAATTTCTCGATAATGAGGAACTTTTTTATTCATCTGTTTTAGTATTGAATAGCTTTCGCCACTTACAATCTGCAGCTGGGTGATGTGCTTCTTCCACCATAACGACTTTTTGTATTTGGAGTTGATCAATGTTAAAAGGTAGTAGCTGTACATGACCATGTGAACTATGGAATTGACTACCCCTAACGAAGTACCATGGCCACCTGAAAATTATAAAAACTGGATGATTTGAGATCTTATACTTCAATAAAAATAAGCGATTATCAATAAATACAAATTTGATTTTTTGGTGCGATTTAAATGTGTATTAAAAAAATATAGATTATGCCTTAAAATGAATTGCTTGCACATAAGAATAATATATGCATTATTTCTAGTGTATTAAAGAACATCATATTGAGCATAATTTTATTTGAAGTGTGCAATGAAAAAAAAATGTGCATTATAAAAATATGAAATGTGCCAAGAAAGAAGAATTTTTTATTTGAAATAAAAATAAGTGACAACATCGCCATAATATAGTCTTCCTCCACGGGCAATATAATACAACTGTCTACTGTCAAAGTGTCACCTTTACTTTTGTTTACCTAGCGCTGGTAGACGATAGTGCAGGGAATAAGACATTGCACTTCAAGAAAATCACAAAAAAATGTTCATTGCACACTACAAACAAAGTTATGCTAAACACGAGATTCTTTAATGCACATCTTATATTATTATAATACACAAGTAATTATAAGGCACAATTCATATTTTTTTCAATGCACGGGTAAATCACACCCTTATAAAAGTTGTGAATGATGGTCGTGCAGTTGGTATTCCGTCCTGTTCAGGTTTGCGGCGTTGCCTACATTTATTTATATTCATTCCCATTTTATTCGTTTTGAAGTACAGATATTTTTTCAATGATCAAAACATTTTTTCGAACGCTCCCGTTATTTTTTTAATGCACACTAATTTTATTAAATGCTCATGTTTAACACATATTTAAATGTCCCCATTTTTTCAGATCTGTCTATTTCGAATGGACGTTTTATAAGTTGCAAATAACGATGATGATATCAAACACGTGTACAAATTAGATTAGAGAGTGTTTTCTCTATACGACTCGAGCACGACATTTGGCCACGATACCATCATGTGGCCCTAAATTTTTTTTGAAAGCGGTCTTCTGCTTTCTGACAGTTTCGTCTCGTGTGCAAAGTAGGTTCCGTTTTTCGTAATGATATCGAGTGACTTTCACCGGAAAAATCTCGCAAAGTGCAGACATGCAATTGCATCGAAATAAATTCTATTCGAGGTATCGGAAAAAAAATAAATTGAACGATCGGATCGAATCTATGTTAATCGATGTACCGTCTGTCCGAAATAGTATGTAAATTTCGACAGGTTTTGACCTACACTTGTTCTAGTAACACGGAAATGATCGGACGCGTAATCCGAAAATGCAACTAGATTCTTTATTTTTTTTTTTTTCTGTGTTAAATTTTTAGTATGTGATTCGTAATTTAAGATCATATTTATGTCTATTCTTTGTTTCGATTTTACTGTTAAAATTCAATTGATGTTTAGAAATGAAGTGGGATTTCACTTTTGTTCATTATCATATCATTAGATGAATATGAATAAGTATGTAATTTAACGATTCTTAATTTATTTCTAATATGATAACGATAATGTTATACAATTTATAATGATACCAATTTGTTCAGGTGCAATGGAATTTTTTTTGAATATTCCATCATTTTTCATTATCTGATTCAATATACGAATAAAATTATTTTCGATTCTAGAAATATTGATATTTTTTTCCTTTTAAATTTTTTCAACGTTTTTCAATTTTTTAACTCTTATCAGTAAAGGGCCAATAAAAATGTACGATATCCTATATCTTATCTATTGCACTTAAACATACAAATGTAATATTTTTCATATAATATAATATTTTATTAAGTTTTATATGATATTTTTTCAATCTACTTCAATTGGAAATATCGTTTAAGCATTTAATTGATTCAAATCACCTAAAAGAAAAGTGAAGTTATTCCAAGAAGAAAAAATGATTCGATTCATGTATTACCGGTTCCGTTCCGATGTAAGTTTAACGACACCAACCTCACACTTGACACAGTTAAACATCTAACTTTTGATCTTCGACTCGTTTTGCGTTTCGCAATGAAAATTATAATATTCGAAATAAAAAATAAGCGCTCATATATGCATGTATAATACGTTATTTTCAGAAATGTTTCCAAATGGTATTCGAAGAATGGAATATGTTTTAAAAATTGAAATTAATACAAACCGACGACCTCATTTTTAGCAATTTCACTTTATTGCATTAAAATATATCGATTTTATTATCAATGAATCAAAAATATTTCCAGCAAAATGTTGGAAGTAACTTTGGCGTTTATAATCCATTATTTGTGATATTTCATTAAAAAAAAATTGTATTACTTTCATTGTGGGCGTATCTCAATTGAACTTGATATTGATAAAAATCTTCACGGGCGTTTTAAAGTTCAACAAAGATTCATGCGTGTGAAGAACGATTTATAACCGACCCATTTGTTTTCGAATGGGTTCATGTTAAATTACGACAGAAATTTTCATGTATTCAACACTAGGCTATGATTATTTTGTCACTTGTGATTTTTCCATGCATTAAATATTCTATAAAATTAGTCATGAACCAGCATAATACCTTGGAAGATTTTTATATATGAAATTCAAAATTTTCGTATGTCGATAAAATAAAATTTCACGTATCATCTTATGAAATTATAATACATAAGTAGTTGAGTTGCGAAAATTTTAAATACTGATTAATAATGCGTGTACTTTTAAGTATTCATGTCACGCAAAAATGTCCAAATAATTATATTCCTTTAGTCACGGTCATTGGAAGCAAATCGGATTATTCTCAAGGATAAAAATAATCAAAGTCATTGACCATGTGACATGCGTCTATTCCATTGAATTGAATGAACTTCTAAAATTTGCATTTTATGATGTGTCTATGTCATTTATTTATTTATTTTTTTATAATTAACTCTTTTTCATTAAACCGAAATCGATCAATAAACATGTTTTAAAAAAAGTAATAATTTTGCTATGGTACTGTTAGACAAACTCATTAATAAAAACAAGATTCTCTGATAACCTTCTCTTACGTTACAGAAAGTGATTGGAGCATTAAAATTAGCCAAGATCCAAATCTTTGCTAAAAGATTCTTGTATCACATTTGATTAGATTATCTAAAAATCTTCGCGAACTTTCTTCGAAAAACCTACACAACTCGGTCATCGCGTACTTTCAGAACAATTGCGCAGGTGTTAGGCTCCGGGCCTCGAAATTTAATTAATCGCTTCAAAAATATGTTGATAAAAGCAATTGCGATCGCCGATCGAAAAATTGTAATTCGAGGCGAAAATTTGAATATAGATAACGACCGTCCTCGAAAATTATGTGCGTTTTTTTTCTTTACTGGGTTACGGCAAAAGCTCGGGTCAAAGGAACACGGAAAAGACCACACAATACATATGTATTGAAAAAAAAAGTCGCCGAACGAATACAATTGAATTTCAATGAGCGAATGTGGATAACGATGTCACCCATTTCCGAAATTTTTTATATGGGTTGCATATGATAGTGGCTTTATTTGCTGATTGATATTTGTATCAATCAGCAAACAAATTTTATTTTGCGATAAGATGCAGATTATACTATATATATAGCACTGATAATGGTTTCAGTTTTAATTCGGGTGTGGTTTATTAAAAATCACGCGTGTATCAAATTTGGAGGTGTTCTTCGTTCAAAAGGTACAAATTTTATTTAAGACTTTACCAAAACTATGCCGTTGTTAATTTTCAATAATTTTTTACTCATTATTTCACATACATGTTATTATCCAAAATTACGGCTATACAAAAACGATTCAAATGTACGTCATATTTCAGAAAAAAATATCGAAACCTATAAAAACACGTACATTAGTATAATTTAGGTTTTTGCACAAAATATAATTTTCTAATTTGGTAACATTTTTAAACTATTCAGGGTTTTTTTATAATAATATATATGTATAATTTGTTTATCAAAAAATACCTGGCAAAAACTTAGTAGCAGACCATCCCAACATTACCATACCCGCGTGATGATAAACGTGCAAAAACGAAACGTGACTTTGTTTCTTTCTAAAAACAAAAAATACCTGTAACACACAAATGAACATTAAGCGATTATAATAATTATAATAATAATAAAAACAGTATTAAAGCATCATACCGTGTCCAATAAATCGGATAGCTTGGTAACATAATACAAATACACGATTTTGGTAATTTCCACCGCATTAGTATCGTTAGAATAATCGATGGGTTCGCATATAAATCTATAACGACCTCCCCACGCTAATGAAAATGCCTTAAGTTTAAAAAAAAAACATTATTTTAGGAAATGTAAATTTATTATAATACACATTTTTTGGTTCTCACTTTCCACACTGTATACGAACATACAGCTATTTGTAATGCATTGTATAATATCATTAGTTTCTTCAACTTAAAAGGTTCTCTGTAAATCATTATTCTTGGACCGATATCTTTGACGAAATATAAATAAAATATTAAAATTGTCAATGTCGGGAATGGAGAGCTCATAAGAGGGAACGACTTCGTCCTGGGATCTGAAATATTATAGTTTTAATTTTGTATTTTCTCAGTCGAATGTATAATATTTATGTGAATTCGTTTCTGTTATCTTTAATATACATTTTTAAATTGAATTTTTAATATTAAAAATAACAAATTTTTATCTATATGGTCTATGAATATTTGAATTATCTTTTGTTACAAAAACATTAATATGTTAACTGGTATTAAAATTTTTGATACAAATGTTTTCATGATCAATAAGAAAATTTTGCATTATGAAAATATTAAATAAACGGGGTCAATCTTATTTTTAGAAATTAATTTTAATTCAATTGATTTTAAAAATTAATTTTTTAAACAAAATGCAATACATGTCAAAATTAATCCACTCACCACTCCACTCGTTGAATATCGTATTGTAGCCATTGTAAATTTTTTTCAATATCAGCGCCATTACTAAAACACTACACCTTATCACCATACATAACACTATTATAACATCGCTTTTCTGCGACTTAACTAAACTAGATGCGGAACAAAACTCGACTGAACATATAACAATCGATTGCCAACCAAACCAAGAACGGATTGGAAACATTCATTATTCATTCGACCCCGACAACGTGAAATTCATTGTTGTCGCCGTGGGTCAACACTTCTTGCAAAATGCGATTTTAATTTAAACAAACCCTTTCCCGGAACCTTCGGTACGAAACTTCCAAAAAAATTTCGTGTCCTTCATATCTGATCAGCATAATGCTCGTTTTTAATAGGATCTTGATTGTATATCCAGTTTTTCAGATTTCCTTTTGGAAAAATGGCGGAAGTTCCTGATTCACAAAAAAAAGGAAATAGTAATACTAATAATACAAATATTCAACCGGATGGTGCAATACACAAAGAGTGGGTAGCTAAGTTTTCACTTTCTGGGAAAAAAAGTATTGAAAAAGATTCTGAAGAGTATAAAGTGGGAAAAATTAAAGTTTTATTAATCAATCATTATTGGTTTCATGATGGCATGCATAGTATGTATACTTATTTTTGACATTATTTTTATCTATTATATCTAGGATTTATAATTTATAATTTAAGAGGTGAGAGATCGTGTAGGATCCGATGTTGATATAAAAAAATTGGAAGACCTATTTAAACCAAATTCGAAATATGACGTTGAGATTCTTCAAGATCAAATACCTGTTGAAAAAAAATGGACTAAAGACACAAAAACATTGACCGAAAAAGAAGTTTTCGAAAATATCGGAAATGGTTTCATGAGTTTTTCACTTTATATTATTTGCGTTCAGATCATGAAATTCATTTGAATATGTTTTATTTTTTAGTGGTAGAAAAAATGAATGACTACGATCAATTAATCGTTATTATATCTTCCCATGGAGATGAAAACAAAATTTTCACGTTTGAAAGTTCCTATATTATAACCAAATTCTTAGAAAAACTAAAACACGAAAATTTAAAAGGCAAACCCAAACTCATTATGATAAGCGTATGTTAATGTTATTACAATATTTTTATTATTCAATAATCTCAGACTTACTGAGCAAACATATTTAAAATTCATAGGCATGCAGAGATCCAGAGACAAAAGGAAAACTAAATGACGACTGTCTTCAAAACTTAGACATGAAAGATTGCTTGATTTTTTACGGCTCATATCCAGGACAAAAAAGTTGGAGAAATGAAACATACGGTACAAGGTTCTTGGAGTCATTCGGGATTGCATTGGGCAAGTTGAGAGAAAAGAATGAAGAAAGGCTTGTGCTTGATCTCTTCATTGACATCAAAAGACACATTGCTGAATTGCCTGAATCCGAATTTCAAATGCCTATGGTCACGCATAATTTGACCAAACATCTTTATATTACAATATGAAAGGTGAAAAATATGGAACCCTCTGCAGAAAAAAAAATAAAAAATAAAAAACAGTCTACATCCAACGTTCCTCAATCTTTTTTTCTATAGATTTATACAACAATATAAATAAAACAAAAGATAAATCGTTTTATTACATAAATACACCATCAAAAATAACACAGAAAAACAATCTTGCAATTTAGTTTCATTATCTTTTTCGTACTTATTTCAAATGAGATAGAAAATTAAAAATTTAGCCATCATTTTGCAATCAAAATCATTACAATAAATATTTGAAAATTTCTATAATTTTACGGAAATTTTTTAACTCACAAAAAAGGATAACTTCGTTAAGCTAAAAAATTTAACTGTCGCCTTAAGTGAGGACTTTAGATGGTATTTTATCCATTAATAAATTCTATATATTCTACAAATTTCAGTTTGATAATTGTTCATTATTTTTAATTCAATCATTATTATTGATTTAGGTACATATGAATGAAAAATATGTGTGTTGATTATAATAAACTAACTATAATATTTATTTTATCGGTTTTAACATATACTACTGTTAGATTATAACATATGATATAAAATTAAAACGACATCTATCGATATCTCTTTAAAACTAACAAATGGTTTGAATGTGTATTGTAATAATTATATAAATATATTCATTACTCAAATAAATCTGAGATTCAAAATCAATTAAAACAAATTAAGACGGACTCCATGATAAGCGTGAGAATACAATAATGCGTAAATACAGACTAGTTTACGCTCACTATGGAGCCTCACCTTTACTCTTTTCATACATCAAGGTGAAGTTTAAAAGTTATAGATGTATGGTACATATCTTCTTCCATAAATTATACCATAATTTCTTTTGGTTTTGTGCACATAGACGGACAATTAAATATAATAGTATGTGCACATTGTTATATTAATATTATATGAATGAATATGTTAATCAAGCCCAATGAAGTGTCACGTCCGCATATAAAAAAATCAAAACAATTTTACTTTCATTCTACATATTGAACTTACATACTATAAAAATGGGGGAAAAAAGAAAAGAGAATAGAATGCTAAAGCAGAAAAAGACGAATCTTGTAAAAATTTTATTCTGATTCATTAACAAATTGATATCATGAAATGATCTTATTCAATACGCATATAATGTAGACACTATTGTAAAAATATGACTCACCTATATTTTAGTTGATAAATTATAATTTGATGCCGTTTTTTGCGATGATAACTCAACTTTTATCTATCATATATTACTGATAAAATTTATCTATCTGTGGATTAGACTTCCGAGTCGATACGTTCGAAGTTTTACATTGAATTCAGACGTATTCTTCATACAAAACAGATACAAGTAAGTTAGGCTGTATTTTCGTGGTGTACGTTAAAATGTTTTCTGTCATCTCGATCACCTGTGATCGTAGTGAATATTGGTATCGGTGGCCAGAGATTTTTTTAACAAATCGAATCACAAATCACTGTTAGTTACTTCTACATTTATTTTTTTATATAATAATAAGTGATCGGCATGGCTTCAATTAATAAACAGCTATGAAAATATCGGAAAAATTTGTTTGAGTTAGAAATAAAAATGGATTCTATAAAATCAATTTGATCATTATCACCTTCCAAAAAAGTAGAAAGAAGTGATTATTTGTTGGATTGAATTTTAATTAATAAATGGGCTTTTAAAATCAGTTGTTTTACTTGAAAATACCATAGTCAAAAGTGAAGTGCCTCTATAATTTAAACACATTTTCTCTAGGGAAATTTGATTTGTAACATTCATAAAAATTTTAGAATCTTCCATGTATGCATAATAATGTTATAGTTAGTACTATATTAGTTATAATATTAAGTTCATATCCGCAATTTTTCAGATAATCTGTATAGAAAATGGCGGAAGTTACTGATGCTGCTACCAAAAAAAATCGAAGACGTACAAATTCAAATTCATTATCGAATGAATCGAAACCACCTGAAAAAGATAGAATAGATATATCTGAACCGAATATAAACCCAAACGAGATGTTGGATTGGGAAAAACAATTCCGAATGTCTGAAAAATTAAAATTAAGTGTTCCAGACGTAAGGTATCGCGCCGAAAACATTAAAGTTTTGATTATCAACCATTTGAGGTTTGACGATTTAAACAATACTGTACTTGCAAATTCTGATATTTCTTTAGGTACGTATGCATAGAAAATTATTTATGAAATTATTTGGACTGATCGTTGATCGATTATGATTTTTAATTTAGATTATCGTAAAGGATCCGAAGAAGACGTAAAAGAATTGAAAGAATTATTTGAATCAGAGTCTAAATATAACGTTGAGGTTATTGAAGAAAAGGAAACGGACACAACAATAAAACTAACCAAAGAAAAAGTTTTCGAAGATACGAAAAAAGGTTTTAAGCGTTTTTCACTTGTTGTTGTTTGTGTTCAGATCATGAATTTCATTCGAATATATTTTATTTTTTAGTATTAAATGAAGAAATGGACAAATACGATCAATTATTCATCATAATTTCTTCTCATGGAAACATCGAAGCACTCGCCGCATTCGATACAACATATAATATAAGCGATTTCTTGGACATTTTAAAACACAAAAATTTAGAAGGCAAACCCAAATTCATCATTTTAAACGTATGTTAATCTCATCATAATATTTTTATTGTTCAATAATTTTAAACTTAATGAACACTTAAAACTCATAGGCATGTAGAGTAGAAGAGTTCGACAAAAAAACAAAGAATACAAAAAAAATAGATGATCACTATTTTTGCGAACTAGACACAGAAGATTGCGTGTTAGTATACAGTGCGTATCCTGGAAAAGAAGCTTACAGACATACCGGAAAGGGTGGTAGGCTCTTGAGGTCCTTCAGGATTGCATTGCGCGAGTTGAGAGAAAAGAAGGAAGAAAGGCTTGTGCTTGATCTCTTCAATGATATCAAAAGACACGTCTCCACAATGACTAATGTCGATTCAACTCAAATGCCCATCGTTACAAATAATTTGACTAAGCGTCTATATATTTGAAGTGTTGCAAAATAGTTATTATATATTTAATGTGAAAGATGTTTAATATGTGTTTATGCTTGAAATCCATAAAAATATGTTTATTGTTATTGGTTATAATTTAATGATTATTCACTATGTATGTATTATCAAACATTAATAAAAATTGGTATTAAACGACATCTATTGGTATTTTGTTGAAGATTGATAAATATGTTTATCAATAAAAATAATGATTTTGCAACTTGAGTATTAAATTGTAGATGTAGCATATATGAAAAAATATTTATTTTAGAAATCGTATTGTCATTTTTAATTATCATATAAATATTTAAATGATTTTAGAGTTCGCTACATATTATATTTTGGTGTCGAGTTTGACAATTTGTTTGCTTCGATTTGATTTCGGATCAATTGTTTTCACATATATTCAACTATTTTTTAATTATTCTTTTGTATCATTTATAATATTTGTATTTATTTTTTGTACAAAAAATTATAATGTTACCATCAAAAACAAAATTTCTCAATAAAAATAACTGTTTATTTACGAAATTTAAGAATGAAAATGATGATAGTCACTTTTAATTCTGTATAATTTATTACAATTAATATTTACATTCTAATATATTGTATGGTTTTTCACTTAACTGTAAAATAAGCTATCTTCTTAAGTATTTACTATTCATAAGTATTACAATATAAATATACATTTTTGTGTTATAAATAAAAAAGTATATAAATTCTTCAAATAATCCTTACATACATCGATAAAAACATATTCTTCTCCACATAATATCATTCATAGAAAAACTTTTTAAGCTAAATATATCTAATATTGCATTCCACCAAACACAAAAGGATGACCTAAATTTACATATAGTATGAAAAGGAAATAGAAACAAAATAAAAAACTGAACAGATACAGAATGCAAAAAGTTACAAATTGACAATTTCGTGTTTAATTTCAATGAGCAACCTTAACTAATATATTTAAAAAAAATACAATAATTTACATTCGTTTACAACTTAATATGTAATGGTTCGTGTTCATTTGATTATTTACAATGTGAAAGTCGACCTAAAGGCCATATAGGACTACACTTTTCATTGAACTACTTCTAATTCGCCCTTTAGTCTTTTTATCGTCCCGTTTGCAGAGTGATTTTTCAACTCTTTTCGGGCGGGCTCAGAATCAGTCTTCTTTGATTCGTTCTCCTTTTTATATGTCCTTATGTAAAACGACCCGAAAAGATAGATGAAAAGGAGTGCATTAAATGTCAGCAGCATCACAATGCCCTTAGGATAATTACAGTCTCTGGGTAAAATTTGTAAATTGTGTATCAAAATTATCGAGAATTGTATCTGAAAAATTTTATAGGTAATTGAATATTGTTTTTTTTTTTTTTAGTTCATATTATTTAAATTTCACTTACAAGTTGTAGACGTGTCACGTATTTTTTCCACCATAAATACTTTTGGTATTGCGGGCCTAATCCGGCAATCAAATAATATGTGTACATTATTATGTGGATGAAAGAATTGATCAATCCCAATAAAGTGCCATGTCCGCCTTTTAATATATTGACGAAATATACATTACTACATCTTTTCCAATTAGTCTATATAAAATTTTAACACGAAAAAAACAAACCTGCTAAAAATTTTACTCCGATCCACGAACAAATCGGCATCATAAAATGATGGTACACGTGCAGAAACGTAACTTGATTATTTTTCTTCCGCAAAACGAAGAAAACAGTATCCAACAGTTCTATTACTTTAGCAACAAAGTACATCCAAACTGCTGAAGCCATCTGAAAATTCGTCCCATCAATTTTGATTCAACAATCGTGTGATAATAAACCACCATGCACTTACTCTGTTTCCTTTGGGACTATAATCCACAGGTTGACATGTGTAACTGTAATCGTTCAACCAACCTGCGTATAATCCCTAAAATTTTATTTCGGAACATATTAAACAGTTTTATTTTATGAGAAACTTTAAACATTCACACAAATATTCACCTCGTGCACTAAGTATACGCTGAACAGAACCTGAACCGCATTGTACACGATTAAGACATTTTTGAGATCATATGGCTTGCGATCTCTCATATATCTAGGACCTACAGATACTGAGAAGTAGACATAAGTGATGAGCAAAATCATCAGAGGTCCTGGTCCTGACATCATCCACCAGTCCTTCGTTCTGGGGTCTGAAATGTGTGAAATAAATTATATCACGTTCGACCTCCACTAATCAAACACGTTTCAAAATTTCCAACTAGGCTAAAACTGACAATACAAGGTTTTCGTAGATTTAAATAAGCACATTCTTATGTTTATTTTTGTATCGACGTTTATGACGTCGTTTACAACGCAGTCTTCAAAAACGTTCGATGTTGGAATTTAATAAAAATAAATTTTTCAACAATCGATAAATCATTCAGAGGCATTTTAGATATCTTCTTCGTTAACTGTTTCATTGTTTTCTTTGCTTTTTGCAATTTGTTAGATTATAATTTATTAACGTAAACATGATTCATGTAAGTCCATACCTGAATAATAGAATAATCTTATTTGAAAACTTACATACAACTTATGTGTTACGTTACGTTTATGTAATCGCTTTGTTTATGGACGAAGCAATGAATCTTACTTTGTCTATGAAATTAAACAATATCTAGTAATGTATAGGAACCATCTAGCGTAGGAACCATCTTTTAACATCTCCTGTCAAATATGACAGTTAATGGATTTCACAACATATTATACTTATGGAAACTTTCAAATTTTCCATGGCACGCCATATACTAAGTAAAAATATTTGAAAATGTTGGCACTTGAAAGAATAAAGGTTCGCCATCATTGTCGTAAAGCCTGAAAACTGTCATACTTAACATAAAACGTTAAATGATGCACCTACAATTGATGGTACCTATACACAAATTTATGATGTTAAATTTCATAGACAAAGCAAGATTTTCTGCTTCATCCATGAACGAAGCGGTTACATAAACATAACGTAACATATATCTTAAAAAAAAAAAACATTTTTTCTATTGGCAAAATCAAAAACTTCTACGATTTTAACTAAAAAAAAAATATTTCGCACAAAATTCTAAAGCCCACAAAAACGTTTCTTACGCTAATCACACATTACAGCATTCTCCAACCTATAATTCAACAAACAATATCCAACAACAAACGCATAAAAGTGCATGTGATGTTTATTGCGTTAGTCACACACGATCGAACAATTATAAAATCAGATGGAAATGAAAATAGACAGTGATCGGGAGGGTGTATTGCGTCAATGAATGCATTATCACGTCACAGTTTGTGGGTAATTTATTGTATTTGTTTGTAGTTGCATGTGCAATTTGCATGCCTGCATTTAACAGTCGAACAATTCATTCGAGTGTCACAATTGTGCACTTTTCGCTAAATTGCATCTGCGTTTTTTATAAATAAGAATTTTCCGATTTATATTTATGTATGTTTTTCTAATTTTATTTTACTTTAATAAATAAAAATTATATCATTATCAGATCTATCTATATATAATATAAAAAAAAATTGTTCGTATTTTTTGTTGCGATTCTTTCGCAATATGTTAAAGTGCAACAAAAACATCACTTTACAATACCCTGCCAAGTGCATTATCCTAAAATGTTTCAAGTGTTGCGAAAATGCTACGTGCAAATCTAACAAATTGCTATTTCTACTGTGAATACTTTCGGAACAATTCTGAAGGTGAATTGTTCAGATGGTGCCAAATTATAATATTACAAAGATGAATTCAAATGAATGAATACTAATTTTTTTTGCTTCTTTGATTTGACTACAGTAAAACTATAATAATCTGAAATCCTCGGTATCGAAAAAGACTTCGATATAAAACATTAATTAAAATTTAGTTGTTTCAAGAATTTTCTTAATGCTTTTGAAGATGTTTATATATTTTTCCTTAATTTAATTTCATAGAAAACTTTTAGAGTTGAAATTTTACTTGAATTTAGTTACTTTTACGTCTTACTACAAAAAAAAACAATAATTGAGGCTTATTTATTAATTAATGTTATTTTTTTAAAATGTATTATATGAAGTAGATATCTAGAATCTTTTAAAGTAAAAAATTGAATTTTACAAAACGATCTCGAATTAAGATAGGTTTACTGTAACATGTTGAACCGACTCATTATCAGTGGGAAAATTTTGTTTACATTTACTACAATTGATATAAAAATAATTTAGATTCAGGAAACGAATATTGAAACAGCCTTTGAATGTACGAAACAACATATTTTTTATTCAGAACTCAAACGAATAAACTAAACCAGCTTCTATGCTAATTAAAACGGTACATTTTAATATCGATCAATAATTTTCCAAAATATTCCTAAAAACTCACTTTAAAATATCTCTAAATCAACAATTTTCAACTATTATATAAAAAACAGAAAAAAAATCGATCAAAATTCAATACTCAATTCAATCATGAAAATTTTGAAATCCTCCAAAACCAACTCGACCAAAACATAACACCAATCGAAAACCAACAAACGGACATATATAGAAAGCATAAACCGTAAACGGACAGAGCATGTGACAATAAACAGTCGCCATTGAATAATTTAAAGCACACCATGATGATGGCGCGGAAATCGCCATAAACGTTCGCAAGGTCTGCCGACACGCATTTTGCGAACGCACACTTCGTATAATTGTCGGCTGCAAATAATAAATATCTCACGTTATTGCGAATACGTAATGCTATAATAATCGTTACGCCATGTGTATAATAAGTTCGCATTGTAGGCAGAAAGCGGTCCGGTTGAAGATCGATTGTGTTTTTGAATGATTTTTTTGAATGAAAGTGTTTTTTTGTTTGAATTTTTACTGTTTTGTTGAAATGTGAATAGTATTCGTAATACGTAATTTTGTTTTAGAAGATTATTTAAATAATGTAATGTTTTTATTTCATACCGCCATTGACTTCCATAAAATTTCTATACGACTCCATGAAATTCGACATCTTGCCGGTGGATCTGAAAAATAAAAACATTTTTTTTTTATTATTGCATTTTTAACACTATAATTAACTAGTATATAGGCCCGATGTTAATAACATCGGCTGTGGATTTGTTAAGAAACGGGAAACGATAAAATGTGAAAACCCGATTGTGTGAAC